>VDFB02183654.1:0-10340 GCA_007258455.2 Sequoia sempervirens
GAGAAAGTCGAATGGCATTGAAAAATATCCTCAAAACCCTAACATTTTTGCACTAATTTTTTAGGGAAAAGACCACCGATAAACCCTTCTCCACTATAAAAGTTATACTACTAAAAAGCTTGAAGAACAACATTGTCTATTTGAAATTGAAACTTAATATATTTTCTAGCTAGTTCCTCGATTTCATTTAGGGATTGAAATAAGTCCAAAGCATTGGAGAGAAAAATAGAAATCACCTATGAGGGGAAGAGGAGGCACTAAGCTCAAGGATTGGTAATTTCAATACCTAGGATAATTCAAATACATTCCTCCACCCTTGCATAATCAATCCTAAACATGGAATTCAACATCTCCTACGTGATATATTCTTCAATAGGCTTTTCCCACAACTTAACTGGCAAATAAAATATGTAGTTCCAAGGATGGAGAGCCATCTCACTATTGCTTGAACAATAAATTACAACCACTGCCAGTTTAAAACAAATGCATGAGCTACCAAATTACTGCTGCATAAGCTATTAAATTGCAAGGAATAGTCTGGAAACCACCTCTTTAAATCTGATTCCTGACTTTAAAAAGAATGCTATCATTATAAACAAAAGTGTGAGGAGCTCGATACTTAGAATATAGTCCTCCCTTGAATGCTCATATGTGCTAAATGAAAGCCACACTGCTTAGTGGTAGAATTTGCATAACAAATCATAATTACACTGTACCCATATGCTACCACCAACTTGAAGAAATTTAGAGGAATGAAGCGATGTAACCCAGGTCGAATATTTAGATTGATGCCAATATCATTAGGTGGTATTTTACTATCCTTTAAGACTAATGCGAATACCCATGAAGAATGGAAAACCATCACTATTGAGTATGCTTTGTAACATATGCTTTAATCTATTCAAATTCATGATGAATTATCCACGGAGGATCTGATGATGTCAACACCAATTTAAATTAAGTGGACATACTACATAAGCTTAGAACGAATGAGATACTCATAATGGAGAGTAATCAGCTTCAATTATATTTCTTAAACCTGTGAGCTCTTGGATACTAGTGTAATCATTTTTTCTATTGCTGATATCATGGATATAAAACAAGTCATTTTTATCACATACTAGATTAGCAAGGTGATCTACTAAAACATTGCCTTCTCTATAGATATGATAAATCTGAACATCTTCAAATTCATCTAAAAGTTTCCAGACAATTTGCAAAAGATATCCCAAGGCCCAATTAAAGCATGATCTCTCTTTATAAGAATTTATTATTATTAGTGAGTCACCTTCAATATGTATTGCTTTTATTTGCAATTGCTTTGCCAAGAGCAACCCATAAAGAAGAGATATTGATTATGCCATATTATTCATCCCGGGAGGTAAAGATATTGATCTAGCTGCCTTGAGAAAACCTTTTTCATCTCTGATGCAAAAGCCTGCTCTTGAAACTCTAGGGTTACCTTTGGATGCCCCGTCGAAGTTCAATTTTGAGAAACCATGAGATGGAGGTGACCATTTAATTGAACTCCTATCTATCTTTGTATTTTGTGGTTGTTTCAAGCTTCCCTTAAAGGGGAGAGTTATATGTTTCCAATTTTGAAGAATGAAATTATCCCAATTTGAAAACATTGATCCAACATTTTTATGGTTTTGAACCCAAGAATTGACTGTCTCTGAGATAGATTTTTCAATCAAAGCATGAAAAAAATGTGCAAATGAGGCCATTTTTCTGAAAATTAGTTTGTTTCTTTCCCACCAAATGGCCCATATTACCATTGCTCGAATAGTCTGCCAGATGCATGCAAAAAATGAAGTTTTGTAGATCACTCGCCAAGCAGAAAAAAGATCCCAAATTGTATTGGGGAGGGGCATAGAATAATTCATTTTCCCCAAGAGAAACAACCAATAAGACTGTGCAAAAGAGCATTGCATAAACAAATGGTCATGATTTTCAAAATCTTGATCACACAACACACACTTGAAGGGCTCTGCAATACCTAATTTAGCTAGTTGATCACTTGTCAACGCTCTCTTTCTCATTACTAGCCAAGCAAAACTAACCACTTTTGGGAGGACATAACTATTCCAACAAAAGGAGAATGCTCTTTAAGACTGAATAGAAACCCCTCTATTGAGAATTGCTTTATATCCCTATTTTACTGAATAGGATCCATCTTTTGAAGGTGCCCATATTATTCAATCGGGTTTGTCTGTTATGAATATTGCTCTATTTTGAAGAATGGTTGACAATAATTATTTTTTCTCTTGTGATATCTACAAAGAGGAAAAGTCTTTCCATGTTACTCTCCCTGATGAAAATTCAATGGAGCTGACATAATCTATTAATTTTGTTCCCCATGTTTGAGATATAATTGGAATGTATGATTGTAAATCATTATTATTGCTCAATGGGGGGTGGTCGCTCCAAGAGTTAGTCCAAAAATTCACTTCTTCGCCTCTATTAACTTCCCAAGAGATGTATGATGTTACTACTTTCTGTGATATAGGGGGATTCGCTACTCACAAGTTCTCTTCGTTTAGAGAGCCTCACGGGGTGAACTACCCTATATCACCTCAATGGAAGAGTGCGAAAGTTCTACAACCCGAAGGAGAAGATCATGGAAGGTCTCTGGAAAAACTAACAATCTCTCAGCCAAAGGACATAAGCACAGAAAGTGGACGACAGCGCAGCGTGCTAGTGTCTTAGAAGTGCATTGGAATCTCATAGATTATATTGAGCTATCGCCATAAATACCTAAAGTGGACTCTTTTCTAATTCAATGCTGGGTTAACGAAATGGCACAAAGCAATATGGTAGAATCGAGATAAAGGAATAGAAATGACAAAGGTAAGGAAATGAAAAGGAAAGGAATACTTACAACCATATGAGCGATGAAACCTCCACCGAACAAAAGTCTTCAAAACCCGCACGTGTGATATCTGGACAGAATGTTGGGGATGCTAGGGTTTGCCTTATCAACCCTTCTGACTTTGGTGTTCCACCCATGGAAAGCTAAGAAGATGTAAAGCAAGGGTGCGATGAAAAAGTGCGTGGTGGAAAGAAAACCCGCTTAGAGCAGGAACCCGCATCACAGCGTATAAAGAAAAACCCCTCGAGGATAGTGCGCGAGAACCGATCAAGTGAATAAGCGGATAAAAAGCACCCTGCCTGAAGCGGAGTGACATCACAGCAAATGCAAATAGTGGAGCGCGGAACTAAGATGCTCAGCGCCATGGAAAATGGAATTGTAGGATCCAAGAAGGCTATCAACAAGAATAAGCGTATGGAAGTTTGCATATTTGAAGTCGCCGCTGCGGCAACAAAGGCCAGGCGTGCAAGCGCGATGGAGTCAAGCTAAAACCGTAGAGTGAAGTTAGCTAATGGTAGAAATTCCTCAAAATGGAAGTGACTTTAAGCGAGGGAAGAGTTTCTGATGAAATTGATGAAGAACAGCCACCGACTGACGAAGAATGTGAACGTCCGTAACTGCGCAAAGTTCGGCGCATAAATTAAAGGCACAAGGTGCTGAGCATCTTGAGAGGAAAAAAGGCTGATGCAAGGACTAAAATGAGCTACTCAAGATGCTAAAGGAGTAGACACTAAAATGGAAACAAGAATGTAAGGGAAATCACAAGGGTGCAATTTTGCTCTTATACATTTTTTCCCCACTTTAGCGAGCATATGCATCTACATTAATATGCACGCTAAAGGAAATCTACTAAAGATAAATAACATTATATGCCAAAAGGATATTGTAGAGGAAGCAGATAATTCTTCAAACCGTGGAAGCATGCCCCTAGGCTAGCAATCTACGAAACCAATACATTAGCCAAGAAACAACTGCATTGGATAGCAACATTCGAACATAAAAAGCTAATAGGATTCGAGTCAACAAAGTGAAAGAGACCTTGATATAAAAGGTTGTCTCAGTACTATGCGTAGTCCCCAAATAATACATAGAAGACTTAAAAGATGAAGAGAGAAGGTGCATATACTCAAGATGAAGAAGGTGCTTATATTCAATCTGGTATATGCAAGAGACAAGAGAGATGAACAAAGAATGTGGTGAAAGTAAACCCTGCTCAGGAGTAGAATCCACACCACAAAGAAGGTGATAAAAGAAAACCTCGCTCGAGGAGGAGAACCTGTATCACCAAAAATAGCCTCACAAGCCCGCAAAATCGTAAGGAAGGCATCCTTCAAGAACTCTCACATGAAGGAAACCCCAAGAAGTAAACTCCACAGAGTTAGGAAGAGGAGACATGTCTACCCGCAGATAGAACATGTCAGGAGCGACGACACATCTACCCACAGATAGAGCGTGTCTAAAGCATCAATGCATCTACCCGCATATAGAATGCATCTAAAAGTAGTGACATGCCTACCCGCATATAGGACATGTCTAAAGCGTCGATGCGTCTACCTGCAGATAGAACACATCTAAAAGCAGTGACACGTCTACCTGCAAATAGAACATGTCTAAAGCGGAAACACATCTAGTTGTAGATAGAGCGTGTCTAAAAGTGGTCAGTCACACAGATCGTAAAGCTTTCAAATGGATCCCTCAGGAACCCATCGTGAAAAAAGAGGGGTCCACTCAAGGGATGCGCTATTTGAAAGACAAGGTCTAGTCAGGCTACCCCCAAGCTAGACACAAAGAGTTCGTTCAAAATAAATGCTTTCAAAGAGGTCCCTCGGGAACCCTTCGAAAGGAAGAGGGATCCACTCAAGGGACGCTTCAATTGCAAGACATAGCAAAGAGAGGGGTCCTTAAGAAGGACACACATCTCTTAAATGAGTTACCACTGCCCCTAGTGTACAGGGGAGGAGAACCACACAAAAATACTTCAGACAAGATAGAGGTAAACCTTGATATCACTTGTCATGCAAGGTAAAGGTAGGTACATTAGCAAGTGATGGCACCTGAATTATGAAGTTGTTGAATTTTTCCCTTCAAGGCCTTACATTCAGTAGTGGAATGACCAAGCACTTGATGGTATGCACATAAAGAATGTTTATCATGTTCATGAGACTTCTTGTGTGTAGGAGAGGGAAGAGTGATTAAGAGGGATTTTAGAAGTTGTAACAAAATACACTCTTGCTTAGATAAAGGATGAGGAATGGGAAGCAAACCTTTCTCTTGTGGGGAAAGGTTTGACTTCTCACAAGAAGCAAAAAGCACGAAGGTGGAAGATAGGGGGAGATAAAACAATCCGTGAGAACAAGATTGAGTGGAATTCATGTCTCCATCCAATCATGGTGTTCTTTTAAATTGCTCATTTGAACAACCAAGCCCTAGATTATGATTACAAGGCACAATATCTATAGAGACCTGAATGCCTTGTTCGTTGCACCCACAACCTTTACGCTTATAGCCACATATAGAGATGAGCCTAAAGCCAAGGCCATAACATGTTTTCAAGTCATGAAAAGAAGGTGGATCCTTATAAAGAGCACTGTCCCAACAATGAGGATCACACTCCTCTATGGGATCACCATCATTCTTATTAATAGGGATGCTAACACTATCCTCCTTAGTTGAAGCATAATCCTCTTCCTCAGAAGGAGGATCAATACTAAGGATATTACAATGATTCCTCACCCTATTCTGTGATATAAAAGAATAATAATCCTTGATAATGGGTGAAGGTGATGTTGTTGAAAGGTCTAAGTGGATCGAGTTGACTTTATATTCTCCCATGAAGGACTCTATAAAGTCTAAAGGACCCCGATCACCACCAAGACATGCATTACTTTGAGAAGAGGTGGAAGGAACATACTTAGGACTCCTCGCTTCAAACGGATCTTCTTTAAGAACATCCACCTCGAGAGTATCCTTTGCAGTAGGTATTGCTAGGATAAACATCGACACACTAGAAGATACTGAAGGAATAAGAGTAGGAAAAGCTAGATCTTGACCAGTAGCCGCTATCTCACATAGGTGCATAGCCTCAGGGTCAACCTTAATCATGACTACTCAATTGTTACAAATAAACTTAATAGATTTATGGAAGGTGGACAAGACTGCACCCATATCGTGAATCCACGATCTACCAAGAAGAAGGTTACACGACAACTTTTCTGCCATGACATATACAAGGGTAGGAACACTAACAGGTCCCAACCTCAAAGGCAAGACTACCGTGCCTAGGGATTGTCGACCAACATTATCGAACCCACAGAGGAAAAGGGAAGAAGTATTAAGAGAGGATGGGTCAATATTAATCTTAGGCAATAGATGAATACTACGTACATTGAGTGCTGAACCAACATCAATGGGAGTGTGTCTAATGCCAATCTTATTAATATTAACTATAATCATTAGAGGATCTACTTGCTTCTGTACTTCTGGAGGTAGGAGCTCTTGTGGACAGAACATAATATTTAGCAAACCTGGGTGAAATTATGCCATCAACGCATCAGCATCTTCCGGCCTAGCAGAAGAAGGCAAGAGGATCTTTTGCAAGGCTTCCTGAAACATACCTTGATAAACTGGGGCAAACCAAAGCAAGTCCCATAGTGAGATATTATTTGAACTAATCTGAGGTTGTTCGACAAGATTGCAATCACTAGGTGCTTTAGTTGTAGGTTTAGGAGCTTGAGGAAGTCTTGGTTCTTTATTCATATTATTTTTGTAAGTATAGGCTACCACTCTATAAGAGGGAGCCTTAGGAAGATCAGGAGATCCAATAATTTAATGGAACACCATCGATAGCACAAATCCTTTTAGGAGTGGGACTAGCTGGAGTCACATGAATGATCAGTCTCTTAGGCCTTGGAGGGGCAACAAAGAAATCTACCACATTCAAAGACTCATTACAACTAGCAGAACAATTACTTGAATACATAATCTCAACATCAATCCAAACAAGATCAAATGTGGAATAGTTACTTAAAGAGAAATTCTCAACATTGATCCAAGGAGAATCAAATGTGGAAGAGGGTTCATCATTCGCTAATGCATCAACTCTAGAAGAGGGTGCATTAGAACAAAGATGAGATTCATCATTCACAAATACATCATCTCCAAAAGAGAGTGCATTGGAATGAGAAGTAGATTCATCATTCACCAATGCATCATGTCTAGACAAGAGTGCATTAGAATGAAGAGTAGGTAGAGTAACATTGAGGAAGGTATCAATGATTCTGTCTTCTTCCATTAAAATATCCTCCAAAGAAAGAGGAATCTCATGAGAAGGATCAAAGATACTGAGTGACACAGACAAAGCCAAGTCACTATCACATGCATTAAATGGAACGTTATTAATATCTTGGATAATAATAGATATGAAACTAACAAAAGAACCTATTAAATCCATTTCTAGCTTTTTGAAGAACAATGTTCTTCACGTCGAGTTCACCAAAAATGTGATATAGGGGGATTCGCTACTCACAAGTTCTCTTTGTTCAAGGAGGCTCACGAGGTGAACTGCCCTAGATCACCTCAATGGAATAGTGAAAAAGTTCTGGAACCCAAAGGAGAAGGTCACAAAAGGTCTCTGGACAAACTAACATGCTCTTGGCCAAAGGATGTCAGCACAGAAATCAGACGATAGCGTGGTGTGCTGGCATCTTAGAGGTGCGCTGGTATCTTATACGGATCAGAGGATGATTTTATCACAAAAACACCTAAAGTGACTCTTTCTATGTCGAATGCTAAGACCACAGAATACAATAAAGTAACAGAAAATAAGAGGATTGAGATAAGAGAATAGAAATGACAAAGGTAAGGAAATGAAAAGGAAAGGAATACTTACAACCGTAAGAGCGATGAAGCCTCCACTGAACAAAAGTCTTTAAAACCCACAAGCGTGATATCTTGAGAGAATGTTGGGGATGTATAGTGGTTTTCCTTAGACAACCTCCGTTTTGTTGTTCCCACCTCCATGGACAACCAAGAAATAAAGGGTGTGATGAACAAAGCGTGTGGTGAAAGTAAAACCTGCTTAAGAGTAGAACTTGCACCACAAATAAGCATGTGATAAAATAAAACCTCACTCAAGGAGGAGATCCCATATCATGAATAAGTGTGTGATAAAAGAAAACCCTACTCGAGGAGGAGAACCCGTATCATGAAGTAAATGTGCAAATAGTAGGGGATATGGAATCACAAGATGCTCACAAGAATGGAAAATGGAATTGCAAGACCAAGAAGGCTATCGAGAATGTTGTGATGGAAGCTTGTGAGAGCTTAAAGTTACTACAACAGGTTGTATGTGTAAGCAAGTGATGGAGTCAAGCTAAAAACTAGTAGAGTGGAGTTAGTTGTTGAATAAGTCCCTCAAATGGAGTGAAAAAAAGGAATTTTTAGGATGGAAGAGAAGCTTCTTGGGCCGTTTCAGAGAATCCCGAGATGTTTCCACTGACAAACTAAGATGACAAGTGGAAAACATGCTTGGAAATGATCGTCTGAGCGTTGAAACATCGCAGGACGCTAGCGCGGTGTGTAGACATCCACGTGACACACTAGTGTTTGGACATGCCATGCTACAAAACAACACAAACCAGAAAGGCACAAAGTCTGATGCATAATTAACACGCAAAGGTGGCTATTAAAAAGGGGTGCTAGAGCATCTTGAGAGGAAAAAATGGCTAATGCAAGGGCTAAAATGAGCCTACTGAAGATGCTAAAGGAGCAAACACTAAAGTGGAAACAAGAATGTAAGAGAAATCGCAAGGGTGCAATTTCGCTCTTATACACTTTCCTACATGAAAGCATGAAATTCCACATAGATGATCCTTTAGGTGGATTAGAAACTGTAAAAAATCTCTTAGGATCTTGGCTATCCAAATATTTAGCTCTCATTAAAGAACATTGTTTGGATTCCAGCTTAGCATACATTTTCCATATTAATTTTCCCCCAAAGGCTTGATTATGTTTAGGTAAGTCATGTAACCCTACTCCTCCTTTATGTTTTTTCTGAAACCATACTGTCCAAAGATACAAGTGGAACTTTTTTAGCGTCATTCATGTTCCCTTTCCACAAGAAGCCTCTTATGATCTTTTGAATCTGATCAACTACTGAGTTTGGATCCCTTAATACAGAGATGAAGTAATTAGGTATTACTGAAAGGACTAATTTTATGAGGAGAATTCCGCCTGAAAACAATAACCATCTAGCTTTCCAAGCACTAATCCTTTGTTTAATTCTATCAACTATTTTAACCCAATAAGATAGTTTATTAGACCCCATAAAAAAAGGAATACCTAAATACTTATAGGGTATTCCAGCCTCTTGAAATCCCTGAATTCTGATGATTTTCCTTTTTAACAAAGCTTTGGAGTTAAAAAAATATACTTTTGTTTTTTGTGCATTTATCTTTTTCCCTAAAACCAATGAATAATTATCCAGAACTTCCTTTATTTTCTTTGCCTCTGAAACAGATGCCTTCCCGTATAAAAGAGTATCATCTACAAATAAGTTGTTAGTAGCTAAAAGATATGTCTGAGGGATGCTAATGCCTTGCCATAAACCTTTGGAATGTTTATCTTTTATTTTCCTGCTCAAAGCTTCCACCATGATTATGAACTAGAAGGGTGATAATGGGTCCCCTTGTCTCACCCCTTGGGTTGCTTGAAAGAAACCACATGGGGAACCATTGATTATAACTGAGACATGTGCACCTGAGAGACACAAGAGTATCCATTTGCACCATTTCTTTGAGAAACCAAACTTTTCTAGCACTTTAATCAGAAATTCCCAATCTACTCTATCATAAGCTTTTATCATATCTAGCTTAACTATGAAAGAAGAAAAATGATTTGCCTTGATAGAGTGAAGAACCTCATGTGCAACCAACACCCCTTTTGGAGTTTCTCTACCTGGAAAAAATCCTCCTTGTTCTGAAGATATGATTTTTGAGATAAAGGGTTGCAATCTTAAATATATTTCTTTTGTGAAAATCTTATATACTGTATTAAAGAGTGATATAGGCCTGAAATGCAGCCAAAATTTGGGATCTTTACTTTTTTGGCAGGCCTTTATTTTGGTATTAGGAAATGGCACTTTAACATTGTTCACGTTGCTGATTCTTCAATGGCTTAAGGGAGATAAGACTCACAAAATCCCAACATTTATGAAAGAATAAAGTTGTAAATCCATCAAGGCCTAGAGCCTCATCCAGAGACATTGAGAATACTACACCCTTTAATTCTTCTAATGTGAATGGTTTGAGTAATGCTTCACTGTAATTTGAAGAAATGAGATTGGGAATTGCAGATAATAGTTCTTGCTCTTCCTGAATAGCAATAGTAGTATACTTTTGAAGATCAAGGAGGTTTTTGAAGAATTTCACTCCCTCATTTTGGATTTCTTCAACATTATTTTTTCGATTCC
>VDFB02183657.1:0-26551 GCA_007258455.2 Sequoia sempervirens
TACAGAAAAACAATGAACTGAATTTCTAAAATAATAGGAAGTAATGGAATGACTCAAGTCTGAAGAAAATAGTAATGAAGCAATGGAACTCTTGAGACTAGGAAAATACTAACAATCTGATGGATCTACTTTTGTGGACAAATCTGGAGGAATGGGATGTTGGAGAAGCCAAGATCTGAAAGCACAATCGCTTGATATCTTCCACTAGTGAAACAATGAACCCAATGACATGCCTATCATATAGTATGAAAAGTGTGTATGTACAATGAGTGCCTTGCATATATAGACAAAGTAGAGGAGGTAGGAAGGTAGGACTGAACAACTGACTACCCCTCCAAAGATGTGACACCTGTATGCTCATATGACCGTTTGAACATGTGCAAAGTGTGCATGCAATAAGTGTCTCAAACCATGAGTACATGTGTCTCAACCACATGAAGTGAGACAAAAAGCAAAAAATCCCTAGGTGGAGACTTAACTAATATGAATACAACAACCTAGAAAGAGTGATTAGCTAAATAGATGTGAAATAACCCTATTTACACTAGCACCCCCCATAAGTGCAACTTAGAGAGTAATGTATGCAAAAACGATGATGGGTCCCAACTACTAGTCCATGTTAAGTAACCATGTACAAATTTCTCATATATGGAATAAAGGAGAAAAACCCATAGGGTAAAACCCCCTCTCCAAAAGACAAATGATACAATGAAAATGTACAAGTGAAGAAGATAGAAAATAGAAAGACTCATGATGACCCCCCAAGGACTACTTCTAGCACAATGTACAATAAATGTTCCCCCCCATAGGAGAGAAAAGAGAGGTCTATGTGACCCCCCCAAAAGTGAGAAGGAAAGAACTCCATGCAAAGAAATGATCCCTCCCAACTAAGATGAGAAAAGAAACCATGCAGCCTCCCCTCAAAATGCCTCCTATAGTGTTGGTAGGTGCTTGACATTGGATGTTGAAGATGATCCATGATCACAAAACAACATTCCTCCCCTTGGGAAGAAACAACACCACAAACGTTTGCAAGATGACTTCCCATTCCTAATAGGAATATGTAGGAAGAAGAATGAATGTCTCTGAATTATGCACATGATCCAAAGACAATGATGCCCATGATGATGTCTTCGAATGGTGCTCAAAGATCTCCAAGACAATGTTGAATTTTGAAAAATGTCGATAGGATGAATCAGGTACGATAGATGATTCAAGTACAGGAACCATGGATGTATGGTGACAACTAGACTGAAAAGAATTTGATACTGCTAATGATGACGTCAAAATGGATGATGATTGAGTCGGATATGTGAACTCGTGAATATCTATAGAATATGTCCCTATAGAATTTGATGTAGGCAAGGTAAGAACAAGATCCAAAGATGTATATGGAGTGACAACAATGTTGATGTGACTATTATCAAATAGAAGACAAATGTCCTCAATTGAGTCTTCCAAATCTGCAATGTGGGACTCTACAAACAGAGATGATATGTCTGGTAGAAATGCATCCAAATGTGGCAGATCTGGAAAACTGATAGCAATGTCCTGATGCATAGAATCACTGAAAGCCATGGCGATATCAACTTTGGATCCGCATGTAGCATCAAGTGAAAGACAAGAACTGATCTCAAATAGGAGTTTGAAAAGATGAAGTGAGACATAAGGACAGAATTCATCCCCATGTTGATTGCTCCCACAATATGTATAGTTGATTTTGCAATTTTTGGATATGATCTAATGAATCAATGTAAAAATCTAAGTTTACCCCCATAGAATGAAGAGTAATGAAACATAGGCCCCCAAAAAAGATATGCAAAAAAAAAAAAAATTACAATGTTGTTAAGTTTGGATGCCTAAATCAACCATTTATAATGCATGGTGATTTTTACAATTTTTGATAAAATAAGCTATCCAAATCTTAAATTACATGCAAAATTGAGTTCCTTGCGAAATTTTGAGATGTGTGAAAAACAATTTTGCCAAATTTCGATAATTAAGGTCAAGTAATGCCACAATTAAATTTGCATACAAGACATGACTTCGAAGACCAAAATACAATTTAAAATAGCACAATCTGGGAAAAATGACTTCACCATAGCATTTGTGACAGAAAGAACTTTTCGTCAACTATTTGAATGCAAAAAACCAACTCCTCGTTTGCAAGATACCATGTTGGAGAAACCAAGATCTGAATGCAACATCAAGATAGCCATCCACTAGTAAAACAATGAACACAAAAGCATGCCTATCAATAATATGAAGAGAATATCAAAATTCGTCTATCGGGCTCTCTAAGCATGATGGTGAGTCTATCGGCTCCAAGATGCTCTAATGATAGGGCTAAGTGCTCGACTCACTTTAATGCGGGAAGGGACGTGCAATCATGGCTCAAATATCATGTTGGAGAAGCCAAGATCTGAAAGCACAATCGCTTGATATCTTCCACCAGTGAAACAATGAACACAATAGCATGTCTATCATATATTATGAAGAGTGTGTATGTACAAAGAGTGCCTTACATATATAGGCAAGGTAGAGAATGTAGGAAGGTAGGACTGAACAACTGACTACCCCATCAAAGGTGCAACACATGCATGCTCATATGACAAGTGTGTGAGCATGTGTAAAGCGTGCATGAAATAGGCGTCTCAAAAGGTGAATACATGTGTCTCAACCACATGAAGTGAGACAAAAAGTAAAAAGTCCTGAAGTGAAGACTTAACTAGTGTGAATAGGTTAACCTAGAAAAAGTGATTAGCTAACTAGATGTGAAATAACCCTATTTACACTAACATGGGATTCTGCTGTAGCTCTTAGTAAACCCTAACTTCCTTGGGGTCTATTCTATAATTGCTCTTGTAGCAGATCTGCTCTTGTTTCTTTTTGCTCTTCAGTCTCTTGCGGCAGCTTAGACCTTGCTCTTGATGTCTTGGCCCAGTGTTCCATGGGGACGCGTTTCCCCCAAAAAATGATCCGTTTCTGAAACGGGGACATCTCGGGGACGGGGGGACGGGTACTTGGCGTCCCCCGCCGTCCCGCCACCGCCACCGCCACCGCCACCAGTGCTCCGCCGGAGACTTGGAGACTTCTCCAAGTCTCCGGGGGAGACGCCTAGGCGTTTCTCGGGAGACTGGGAAACGCCTAGCCGTCTCCCGTCTTCAAACGCGTCAATGGACGCATAAAGCAAAATTTAACTTAAATTTTTAGTTTATGTCTATTTTGTTGTTGCCCTAATTTGGCGTGGGCCCCACCCCTTCCTCTAAAACAACACAAAACAATGAAAACATCTTAATTTGATCATTTCAATCACATTTACAAAGACTGATTTTTTTTGCAGCCAGCTGAAGAAGAAGAAAAACAGTGAAGAACTCTGATTGAAGGAGTGAAAATAAGGATTGCAAGTGTGATAGGAGTGAGAAAGAGCAAGAAGAAGAGGAGGAAGACGATTCTACTTCATTTTGGAGAGATTTTTCAAGCACAAGGTAGGGTTTTTGAAGCTTTTTTCAAATTTCTTATTGTTTTTCAAGTTTTTGTTTTAAAATTTATTTTCTTAGTTTAAACTTGTTTTCTTTTTTTCTTATTCATCTCAAAGACTCAAAATCAGATTTGATGTTGAATCTTGAGAGCAAAATGATGAAGATGAATGAATCATTCATCATTTTGCCCTCAAGATTCAACATCAATTTTTTTATTTTAAAATTTTAATATTAAAGTTTAAAGTTAAACTGTTAAAGTGTAAACAGCTTGCTTTTTTAAATTTTTTTCCTTAGATCCTTTCTATTTCTCAAATATTATTAGTTATTACTTATTTATATTGCTTATAGAGCTTGCTTTTTTTTCCTCATATCCTTTCTATTTCTCAAATCCTTTTTATTTTCTATTTGCAAACTGCAAAGTAAAATTTCAAATTTGTTATTTCAATTTTCATTGTTTCAATTTGTTAAAGTAGGCTGATTTTATTTTAATTTTGTGAAATGCAGTGTCACTTTCACGATGAGCACCCAAGACATGAGTGGGGATGACATAGAAATTCACTCTCATAGTGAACATGATTCAGATTTTGAACCTGAGAATGAGGGGGATGACCATGGGGCTGATCCTGCAACCCAATCTAGTTCCATGGCGAGTGCACCAGCTAGTACAGGTTGCCCTTCAGAAATTTTGGCAGAGTTTGCTAGGGGTCATTTTGATCTGAGGTCTCCTCTCAAACAGTTTGCTACAAGAATACAAAGCACATCAAGTTCAGGTGGGGGAACAAGGAAGTGGAAGTGCAACATTTGTCATATGGAATGGTTTGGTAGCATCACTCGAGTGAATGCACACTTTCTTTTTTGGACAGGAAAAGGTGTGGAGCCTTGTAAGTTTTTGAAGGAGGCTCAAAATATAAAATATAGAATGGAGTTTAACAAGCTTTGGGGCATTCCAGAGGACACAAATATTTCAGTCCCTACTACTTTGACTGCTAGGGCAGCCCTTCAGCAAATCCAGCATGCATCAGTGCCACATACTTTTCAGACGGGAGGAATGATGTTTGGATCTTCATCCACTTCCACTTCTAGTGTCGCTAGGGGGACAGCCACAGGGAAACGCAAGTTGCAGACATCACAAAGTAACCCCATAGCTACTATGTTTAATGTGCAGTTGAGAGATGAGATAGATGAATCCATTGGCAAGTTCTTTTTTGCCAATGGAATTCCATTTCATGTTACACGGTCTCCTTATTATAGGGAGATGATGGCTATGGTGGCTAAGGGAGGAACATCGTATGTGCCACCAGGTGAGACGAAAATGAGGACCTCGATCTTGGATAAGTGCTATTCCAAGATCAATATTTTGATGGAGAAGATGAAGGCATGTTGGGTGGCATCTGGGTGCAGTATAGTTATGGATGGGTGGACGGACATTAGCCATCGTCCACTCATCAACATCATGGTCACATGTGCAGAGGGCCCATACTTCCTTAGAGCAGTTGATTGTACAGGGCATCGCAAAGATGCTGATTTTCAGTTTCATCTCCTCAGGGAGGCTATTGAGGAGGTTGGGCCACAAAATGTGGTCCAAGTAGTCACAGATGCAGCCCATGTGTGTAAAGCAGCAGGGAAACTCATTGAGGCAGCCTATAGACATATTTGGTGGACCCCATGTTGTGTGCATGCCATGAACAATGCACTCAAGGACATGGGGAAGATTGATTGGATTAGAGGAGTGGTCACTGATGCGAGAGATGTGCAGATGTTTATCTGCAACCACCACACTTCCCATGCACTCTTTAGGACCTTCGCGAAGAAGGAGTTCTTGAAACCGGTGGAGACCCGATATGCATCATATTTCATTCTCTTGGAGAGAATGATTGAGTTGCAAGAGGCATTGCAAGTCATGGTTATGACTAATGAGTGGAATAGGTGGGCCGAGGCCAAGACAGCACAGGGGAGAAGGGTGAAGGAGATAGTGAAGAGTGATGTGTTTTGGACTGATGCGAAATACATTGTCTCCATCATTTCTCCAGTATTCCAGGTTATCAGATATGGGGATGGGGATGCACCTAACCTTGGAGAGGTGTATGAGTGCATCGACTCTATGCTTGACCAGATGAGGGCTGTTGTGCAAGTGAAGGACCCCTCTCTAGCATTCTACAATGAGCACATCCGGCCAATCATTCAGTGCAGATGGGACAAGTTGAACACTTCTTTGCATATGGCTGCCTTTGCCTTGAATCCTAAGTGGTACATGGCTAGACCAGGTAGAGTGACACCGATTCAGGATGATGAGGTGAAGGCAGGTTTCTTTAGGTGCATAGAGAAGATGTATGATTCTACAGATGCCAGCACAATTCGCACTGAGTGGACCAGATTTGCCACTCTTAGAGGCTATTCAGATGCAGCAAAGGTGGATATAGTTTCTATGGCACAGGAGGACCCACTTTTGTGGTGGAATTGTCATGGTTCAAAATCTTTGACCACCACTCTAGCTATTCGTCTGCTATCCCAAGTTTCCAGTTCTTCAGCTGCTGAGAGGAACTGGTCTACATATAGCTTCATCCACTCTCTTAAGAGGAATAGACTTACCTCTAAGAGAGCAGAGAAGCTTGTGGCTGTACACAGTGCTTTGCATCTCATGGACCGCAAGACAATTGTGTACAAGGAGAGTCCAGCAGCACGATGGGATGTGGAGCCAGAGGAGCCTTCACAGATTGATGAGGATGATCCTACCACTTCAGATGCAGGGCTGGTTGGTGTGAGCTTGAGGGATCTTGACCATGTGGAGTCCAGCAGTGCCAGTGATGGGGAGTTTGGAGATGATTAGAGGCCTCCATTCACTACATTTTGAGTTTTGACATTTTGGCATTTTGTCTTTTCAGTTTTCATTTTGTAATGCTACTTATTGTAATGAACTAATGATGAAACATGTAATCAATTAATCATCTTTATAGACTTTGTCATATCATCATATCTCATATGACATCAGATATTTATATTTGGGGATATAAATTTATAATAGAAATCTCCAATTTGACAATTTCATTTGTCAAATTTTATTTAGCAATTAGCATTCAAATATCTTCGTATTTAGATTTAGTATTTCAAATTTTGCCATGTTATACTTATAATTTTAAATTTTAGTATTTACTAATTTCCTATAGTTTCATTTGAAATGTAATTCTTATACTGCTATACTATTATACATCTTTTCAAAACTAGTTTTTCAAGTACTATAAGTATATGTATAACTATATCAGCACCACCACCCCGCCACCCCCCTGCCGCCGTCCCCCCGCCGTCTCCCCGCCGTCCCCAAACTTAGGCCCTTTGTCCCCCCGTCTCCGAAACGCGTTTCCCGGTCCCCCCGTTTCCCCGTCCCCCAGGCCAGTGGAACACTGTGTCTTGCTGTTGCAGTATTGCTATTGTATGGCTGTAGCTGGACTGTTTCATTGTAGTTCTCTCTGTTTTTCTTGTACAAGGGTTGAGGCTCTTCCAAAACCTCCCTTTTACCTTATAACAAAAAACAATTTGATGGATCAGAAACTCAATGGTCTCTATTTCGGAACATTCCACATTTACCTTATCCATGTCTAGATGGCTATAATATAGATTTCCTTCAAGATATTTTGATCCATAAAGGATCAAATATTTTTAAAGATATTTAAAATAAAACAACTGACAGTCTTTGACATACCAGCTTCATCTTTGCATGGCTATCCAGCTCCATGTAGGATTGAGGAGGTATTATCCAATTCAAAACAAAAGTATGAGGATGGAAAAGATATGCTATTGTTCCTGTTCTCATTTTCACCAGTCTAGGGTGTTGTAGCAGCCACTTCAGCATAGAGATATTAGAACAGTGTGGGTGTGGTTATAGAAATCTAAGTACTCCCAATTGGGTTCCATTCCTTGTACTTACTGGAATTTCATTAAGATAATATAGACCATGAGGATAGCCCCTCATTCCGTGTTGGAGCTTTCCCTACACTACGGTTTCTCCAAGGTAATCTTTTTGTTGTGTGGCTACTTCTTATAGCAGAGCTTCTCATTCTTCTTTTTATGTGAAATTTTAGTGGTATACATTGGTTTCATTTTAAGACAAGTCATGAAAAGAGCAGTGTTATCACTCAAATTTGGTTATAGCATGTAAATTAAGAAAGTAGAGTCAAAGGATCAATTGAAATGAACTTTCCATTGGAATATCCAAGGTGGTTTTGTAATGTCCCCTCTCTTGGCCTAGTCAGTTCATGTTTGTTAGCCTATCTACCTGGTTCCCATAGGCTAATGAGCTGAGTTGGGAGCTCCTTGGTTCTGGGAACCATGGCAGTTTTGTTCCTTCGGCATTCATATGGTTGGTTTTGAGCTCAGTTTTTAGTGTGTTTCGCAATGATGCTTTCGGAAGCATTTTTGGATACCTGGTTTGAGTTCCACATTTCTTGGAGTCCATGGCTATTGATAGTAAGTCACCGTTTTGGCCTCAGTCATGTCTACTCATCTTCAGTGTCCCTCAGCATACTCAAATTTGCTATCCAATACTCTGTTGTGATTTTCATAAATTAAGCGAGCAAATTTAAATAAATGCTTATAATATAATATTTGGCTAATGTTTTATTAAGCATTTATTTAATATTTTAAAGTGACTTTGGAGTTGGAAACAAGTTGAAATTAAATGAAAATTTTAATAAAGTGCATTTTTGTTTGGGCGTGGAATTGAGAGGCATAAGGACTTAATAAATTATTATTTTATTCTCCTTCTTGGGCTTTGGGATTTGGGGAAAAAATAAAAATAAGTTTTTGAGCTCATTGTGGGTATGCATGAATTTTTGGAGAAGGAGGTTATGCTGCTGGATTTTTCCAGAACTTCATGAAGACGATATCCTTCACGAGGAATATCATCTTTGAAGGTGAAAGATCCTTCCTGGGTGATTGCTGAAAGTCTCACTCAAGGACTGTGCTAGAGCTTACTTGTAGTGATTTTAATATAGTTTCTGTGAATTTGAGGTTTGAACAGAAGTAAGACTTTTTAAAGGTAAATTAATTTGCAGATTAACAGAGGATTTTGGTGTTGATATTTCTGTAGAATTCAGATATTTATTTATATATATATAGCCTGGCTGTACACCCATGCCATGACAGGCCGTACCACTACAGACCACAGAAGGCCATACAGTTGATGAAAATAAATGAAGTCTGAGGGAATCTATCACAAATATTTCATAAGGATTTGAGGTATTGTGGTCAGCACTGAATACAAAATCAAGCTGTGAATTAGAGGGGCCGTACTTCAACTGTACAAGTCAAAGAAGGGTGCGTGCAAATACGAGTCAAAGAAGAGTGCCGTACTTGCCCCGTATGGTTGCTACATGAGGGTGAGTCTGAAAAAATAAAGGGAGTCCAATGTGGCTCTTGGTCGGGTTTTGTTAGACAACGCAGCCACTAGAAAAGTAGTCAATATTACTCAAATCTTCTGAGCTTGCATTGAGGGGATTGAATGCTGTTCTGGAAACGGGGCGTGATATACAGAGAGCAGGCCAAGTGTCTCCTGTAACCATAGACCTCCCATTTAATATCTTCCTTCCATTATCTATAGTCAGCATGAACTTTACAAGGGTGGCGTAGGGATTTCTGGAGTTCATGTAGGCTGGAGTATCTCATTTGCAAGGCACAGACTGAGCATCTTTCCATAATCTGCAGTCATTTCCGGTCAAGGCATGTGGAAGTGAAGTTTCCAGCACTCCAGTTGGTCGAATCACTACAGCAGTGCTTGATAAATACCTTTGAATCATTCCAGGAGATCTGCTGGTCAGAAAAGAGGTTAGGAACTGTATACAAATATGTTTGTTAAGTCTGTCCATTGGAAAGTAATTCAATGATTTAAATTGCAGTTGTTATTATATTCCTCTATTAGTGCAGTTGTTTCCATGTAATTTGCAAATGCCAATATAATATGAATGTTACATGAGAACTTGTCAAAACTGTCATCATATTCAAACAAACAAATCAGAAAAAACAACTCCTTTCATGTACATGCAAACTGTTCAGTGAAAGCTCCTTGAAGTTACGTACAGAAAAAACAAAAAAAATTGGGGTAGACATTATAGATTTACAGATCCTTATTAAAAGGAACAGAAAGGGGACTTGACAGCCACACTAGAAGAATCATGTCAGAAAAAGTGAATGTTGAAGATGTAAATGCTATCTTCATCTCTTTTAAAATTTTAGTCCAAATAAGTGTTACATCCCAAATTGTGACGTTACAATTTACCATTACTAGATAGAGTAAATGTGAATTCTGAAGGTAAATTAATGATGCATGTACCTCGTTTTCAATATGAATGTTGTTTCATTTGATGTTATTCTTGGTGAAATACTGCATAAAGGAGAATAGAGGTTATTGATTTATGAATAATCTAACTTTTGAAATGTTTCATGTATTCTGCTTTGTTATGAGCATATGACTGCCGATGTCGTGACATGGTATGCAGGAAGCAGGTTTGTACCTCCAGGCAAAGGAGAGATATCACTCGGGGAGGAACTTGGTCGGGTAAACAGTAACGAATACCAATTGGACATACACACACAAACTATAGACTGAGTAAGCTAAGTCATTGTTGTGGTTAAGGGTAAGTCATCTGTAGGCTTGTTTAAGTATCATTAGGAGTCGTAACTTCTTCTGAATGTGTAAATAAGTGATGCTTGCCAGTATAATCTTAGGTGGAATAATATTTCTTGTTAGAGGTGGGTACGTGTATAAATATACATATGAATACGATATGAACAAGTATCCATAAGTGCATTCATGTCGATACAACGTATTAGAGCAGATGGATATGCCATACGTGTGTGTCGATATGAGTGTATTTATAAATACTTGTACGTAAAGTAAATACACAGGTGTATACACATGAATACGTATCCACAGCTAACCGTTGTTATAAGTATATTGAGACGGTATATAACCTCAGAATTTATACATACACATATATATACATATACATGATTAGGTATAGTATTGATTAGTTCACAGCATACGTACGTATAATGTAGATGTATATACATGTGTAGGTATAAAGATAAATATATTTATATATTTAATATTATATTAAAATATAAATATAATATAGTTTTTACAAGTATAAATATGTATACGATATTATTTAAATTATTAATTTAAATAATTATACATAAAAATATATATTGTAAAATAAAACTATATTATATAAATATTTTAATAAAATAAAATATATATAGATGAATTTAAATAAAAGATTTAAATGAAATTTAGAATAGTGAAATGAGACTACATCATATAACGTTTTCTTAAAAATGACAATTTTCTCTAAGATTTAAATACTTCTTTGAATCGAAATATTTTAAGAGAGTTAAATATTTGTAAAATACAAAATACTTCAAAGAGAAAAGTCGAAATATAAATTAATGAGGAAAATGAAATGCGTTTTAGGGATTTCATTCCCGTGAAAAAGAAAACGGCGCTGGAAAAATCACGTGCCTGGTGAAGCTCGCGCTTGTAACACACGGGCCGCGATTTGGTCGTTGAGCTTAATGCATACGCAGTCCTTTTGGCAGCTAAAATGGCGACGTGGGATCTTTGCTTCAATAAAACCCTTAAAAACCGAAAACGCCTTGAGCTGTCAAAATTTGCCATGAAAGTTGAAAAGTTCTTCATTTGCTGGCTTAATAGGAAGTCGATTCATCTGTATTTTAATGACTTAGGGTTTATAAACTCGCCAAGTGTCTTTTTGACTAAATCTGGGCACTTGCTGTCAAATCTGCATGCCTTCTTAAAAGGAAAACGGTTGCAATTCGGGTATATAAATATACACGCCTTCCATTCATTAGAAATCATCACTTGAGCAATTCTGAGTTTAGTATTTGAGCCGTCCCTGTTCATTCTATAACACACAATTCTGGAATTCGGGTTTAGTCTCATTCATAATAAAAATGACAAGTATTTCTGAGTGTTAATTTGCTAAGAGTGAGAACTATTCTGCTAAGAGAGTTTTTGAGGGCATTTAACAATTTTATGAGCAAATTCAAGGAGTTCATCCTTCATAGAGTGAGCTTTTAATCTGCTAAGAAGTCCTTTGGCTGGAGGCTATAGGTGTAGCAAATTCTCACTGGTACAGCACTTGTGGAAAGCTCTTGTCAGGCATGTTAACTCTTTTACTTTTTCTTGAAGTTGCTATTCTTCTTTGGTCTAGAAGAGTTTACAAATAAAAGTGCACTTTCTTTAAAACATAATAGGGAATGAAGGTCGATCTTTATGGTATTTTTGGAAAGAATTTCCGAAAGGATTACCTTAATTATAGAAGTATTATAGAACCATTAAACAAGTAGAAAATTTGAGATATAGGAAGGCTATCGCATGTTCTATTCTATTAACACTTGTGATAATTGGTAGACGGATTTACTAATCTATTGAAGAATAAATTATATTAATTGGTAGATGGATGTACTGATCTATTGAAGAGTAAAATTATATTAATTGGTAGACGGATTTACTGATCTGTTGAAGAGTAATTTGCATTATTGACTCCATATAAGGAGTGTATGTTTGAATATAGCTCTTTAAATACTAAGGAATGAAATGAGGGTATTTAATAAGTTACCGATCACAACTAGTTGAAGATTAACTTAGTCAAGTTATTAAAAGCTCCTAGGATGAGAAAGTCCTGTATAACGGAGTTAGTTGTGAGTACTTGTTAAATTGTTCTCCATTCTAGTAGTTAGGTTGTTGTAGGAAGTCTAGGGTACGGACTACCCCGATAGACCAACCTACGCGTAGGGTAAGATAGCCTCAAGTCAAGTTGAACCTGGCTAGTGTATGTGACAAATGACCTATGTTCTTCATTGAACGTAACACTTTGGCCAAAGTAGTGTAAGGAACCATTTAGTTGTTGTACTACACTGTCAGTTCACCGTGATCCCGAATTACATCCTAGTTTGAGTATTGCCGATTGCACGAAAGCTAGTTTTGTAGGATCACAGCACTATGTCCAGTTGGTAGTCGTTAAAGGTTACCCAACCAATCTCTTCTTCGAAGGGAGGGCCGTTCATTGCAAAATGATCGTGCGGGGGACCGCATTATAAGTCCGTGGTTGGCGGAAAAGCGCCCGAGTGATGTTTCTCCTCCTCAGCAAGCGGCCGATGTACCAAGATTTGAAAGGACGGATTCCTGGACCTTCTTACTACTATTTGTTCTAAAGCTCATTGGAGCTATGTTAGTTAAGGTACGTATTCTTGTTTCATGTACTTGTGAAGTTATTATATTGAAATGGAATCTTTGTTGTATATTAATATGGCAATTTGTTCATGTTTTGTCAATAAAGAAAAAGAAAAATTCTATTGCAATGACATGATTAACACGTTTACATACTTGTAGGATGTAAATTATGAAAATTTTAATTTTACCGAAGGGTCGGGCTGTTACAATAAGTATATCATGGCACTTGAAAGCAATATGTCATTTCCAGGGGAAAACATGCCATGATTAAATAACGAGATGACAATAGGATAATAATAAAACATAGGTTTATTTTATGAAGAGAGAATAGGTCTATAGCATAACTATATCCTAGAGTAAGTTTATTCTAGGCAAATGGAAATAAAGCAAAATAAAACCAAGCGAAGGCTGAAGAATTTTTAGAAGAATAAAGCAAATAAAGCATGGGTGAAAGATAACTTTAGGAGGCTAAAGCAGGAATGAGAGGTTATTTGAACACACTTGTATGAAGGCTTTGGCGATTTTGGAAACAAGGTGGTCTGCTGCAGACTAATTTTCCTGGCCAAGTGCAGTGTTCACACTGCCTTGGAGGTTTTATCCCTGAACTGAAGATTGCAACTTCTCAAGAAAGTTTAATTAATTAGATATACTATCTGAAATTGCTTAACAATAAGATCTATTTAATTTCTTGTTAGATTCCTGGTGTTTGTTTTTCTTTTCATTACAAAAATCTCTTTCATCCGGAGCCCAGGGATGATCTGGGACACAACACCCTAAAACTCAGTTCTAATGTGCTATGAGCAGAAATTTTTTACATTACTTTTTAAGAACAACAATCAGAGTGCCATGACAGAGCATAAAAGCATAAGCTGAACAATAGGACTATATATTAGAACTGTAATTGATTCTACTGATTTGGAAATATTTTACCATTTCTATATACAGATCCAAGAGATTGGATGTAAGACTCTGCCAAACTCAAAAATAACTCCAAAACTAGAAACCTAATATTGATGACTGGGTAGTGTACATATTTATACAAAAGTACAAGGCAAAGAGGAGGCAAGACAGTAACAAGAAGGGCAACCACTTGCCTTCTGCCTGTTAATATTCCAGGCTCTGTCATGGGTAGTGTTTAAGATGGTGGTAGCACTGTCGGTACTCAACAATACTGTAAACAATGAACTAGGCTTCGTAATTTCCACTATGAGTGGCTGAGCTCATGACAAGGCCCATGGAGTATACTACACAAGGTTTCATGAACCCTTAGATACTACAAGAATCAGACTCCCAGATACTCTTCAATCATTGAAGAACAATCAGAGAAAGCAAGTGTCAATATGTTTTGTAACTTGTGCTCTAGTGTCTCAATTTCCTTGGTGAGGAACTTGACCAAATTTTAAAAACCTGATATAGAAGAGTTGCCTGGTTCTGTGAATCTTTGTCATATCTATCCATGACTTGATCAACTTCTGCCTGCATTCTCCAATTTTGATTCATTTCAGATAGTTGAAGCTCTTCATTGCATTCAAGGTGTCAAAAAATGATGGAATGTAAGGCCACAAAGGGATTGGTATTAAAAATGGATGAAGACCATGATAAGCTTGAAGCTTGGTCTCATTCACACCATCTCCATACCAACAGGGTTTGATCTTGGTGTAAGATCATGTGAGACTTTCCTTCTGCAAATGAAGCCACATTTCATCAACAGCCTTGGCTTGGCATGGCATTTGATGTTGATTATGAAAACTAGTTATATTTGGCATGAAAGCAACTTTTTAAATCTCCTTTTGAGCTTAAGAAGTTGTTGCTGTTATTAGCAGCATAAGATAAGCTGCATGAAATTGAACAATACCAATGGTTGGAAACCTAAACACACCTAAAAAGGGTCTTATTCTGTAGAGTTATAAAGAGCATTGTTGTAGTTATGATAAATGAGAGATAAATTTCATCTCAAGTGCGATGGTACTTAGGATTATCCATCTTGAACAGATACCTGATCATTCTATTCACCACTTCTGTTTGTCCACTCGTCTGAGGGTTAAATATGGTAGATGATGTGCTTTAAGTTGATCGTTGACCAAAGTGCTTTTCAAAAATTTCTATAACCCTATTACATATAGTGGTTGATGATAATCCAAAGTAAACCTGCACATTTGGAAATAAACAATTGATTTGTGTCCTAAGCTAAGACAGCCTCACAAGGATTGCCAATTTTGAGAATCTTTCAACTACTACATAAACACAATGATTAGTAGTTACCTTGCGAAGTAGTAAGCAATCCTGAGAGAAAAATCATGGAAATTGATTCCCAAGTACTAGTCAATACAGGCGAAGGAGTATACCTTGTTTCTTGTTGGTTGGTTTGGCTACAGCACATGCAGTACAAGACTTGATGTATTTTGCAACTTCTGATTTGAGATGTGACCCAAAAGAAATGCTTCTTTATTGCCAGCAAGGTCTTTTCCAATTTGAAATGATCTAGAGCCTTGGTAAAGAGAAGCTTCCATATTAACTTTTGATGCTCTGCTCCAGACAGTGCGCACAGATGTCCTCAATGATATGATTGCCAATCTTGTAAGTAGTAATCTGGAATTTATTTTCAAACATTCAATGAGAGATTTCTACAAAGTCCAAATTTGGTTGGTATATTTCTAGCGAAGTGTTGGTCTCATGTCAACACACATCAAGCATGGAGAGGACTTTGATCATGGGTCAACTCAAACAATCTGCCACTGAATTGGCACTAACTTTTTTGTGTTTGATGATTAAATGGAACCACTAAAGGTATGAAGACCACTTTTTATGTCACTCTATTCCTGCAAGAACTGCAATGGCGTATGATTAGAATGAATGGTAATTTCCTTTTCCATTATGCAGTGTTTCAACTCTGTGTCCCTAAACAATGGCACAGAGCTCTCAATTGTACATGGGACACCTCCTTACTGCAGCAATGAATGATTCACTAAGGTAGCAAATGGGTGCCTGAAATGAGCATGTATTGCTCCAAGTACATACACAGATGAATTGCTCTCTTTCTCCATTAGTTGTTGAGGATTAGGCAAACAAGCACTAGTGGAAGACAAAGCCTACATTTCAATTCCTCAAAAAATATGTTGTTCAGTTGACCAACTAAATGCCGCCTTTCACCACTTTTAGTATCCTAGTTTAAGGACCAAGAGATGAGAAACCAAATAGAAATTTCCTAAAGAAATTTGCCAATCCTCAGAAACCATGATGTTTTGTAATTGTCCTTGGTGTCAGTTATCTTGAATCATGCATATTTTGGTTCAATCCACATCTACTCCATCTACATCAATTATATATCAGAAGGATTGTATTTCCTTCATGTTAAATGATCCATAATTTTCTACATGATTTATCCTAGAAATTTCAAGGCAAGGAAACCCAATTGAAAGGTGAATGCACATCTTCCAAGCTTTCCTTGAAACGTTAGAAACAATTACAGGTGGGAAGAACACACTCCATGTGTTTCCTATCTTCCTAGTGCTCTCTAGCGTCAACTACTTTCAACCACAAGTTGTGTATACTGCTAAGAACTCTCTCCTTGTGTTGCGCTTGCACTCTCTAATAAACTGTGTTTCGGAAACAAAAGAATGGGTTTAAGGTTACCAAATACAGTCATACAACGCTGATTTCCCTTCCTTTTTTCATTTTCCCGAGTCATAAAAAAAAATGTTTTAGAAGTGTTAATTGGAAACTCTAATTAGATTTTGAACTCTTTTAATGATCTAATTTGCCTTATTCATGTCTTCATATCCATGCATCAAAATATCTTCTCGAGAAATGAAGAGACATGTCAAACTGGCCATTTAATCTTCTCACAAATTATGTTAGGAAAAAACCTCCCTTTTCATCAAACTAGCAGTTTTCAAACCACCCTGTTGGTTTGTTTTTGATTTTCCAGTTGATTATCTGAATTCCTCTAAATATAAACCAATTCTTATAATCAAGACTCTCAGGTTAGTGACCAACAAACAGGAGACAATTATCACAATTGTATTCCTCTGCACTTTAGGTTTTGCAAGACCTAGGGGGGTAGCCCTTCACAATATCAATGGATTTTCACTTAACTCACATCAGGATATTGGTTTAAAA
Source organism: Sequoia sempervirens (assembly GCA_007258455.2). Taxonomy (NCBI): domain Eukaryota; kingdom Viridiplantae; phylum Streptophyta; class Pinopsida; order Cupressales; family Cupressaceae; genus Sequoia; species Sequoia sempervirens. Next base: position 16,849 of record VDFB02183657.1, read on the forward strand.
GAGATGTTCTCATGAAATATACCAAGAATGCATAGAAATCTGTCAGAATGGGCTATGGAGACTTATGTAATACTGTGTTACATCCCTTACATTGAGACTATGAGTTGGGTTATGTATTTTCGGATGCAAAGTTAGTTGCAAGTAACTAGTTTCATGTGAATGTGAAATTGAGATTAGAATAGATGTTTTATTTATCGTAACTGTAATGTTAACGATCTTTTTATTCTGCAAGTGAATATCTTGTTCGCGTGAAATTGAAATGAGAACATGAAATTTAATTTAAATGCATATTTAAATAGCCATTGAGAACAATCTAACCATAATACCTGTCAGTGAATGCAGGACTGTTGATGCCTCAACGGAAAAGGAGATGTCATCAAGGAGAGGATATGGTAACAAGGACCAATTATATTGTCTACCTCGAGTCGGTGTATGACAAAGTATCTAAGTCCTAACTTGGCCATAAACAATTCAAAATAATTATTTATTCTCTAAGTCAATTTAAATATATATAATTATCTTTTATAATTTTAAAAGGAGTTCGCATTGATTAATAAATGAAATAATTAAATACAAGAATCCTTGGAGAGGAGCAAACCAATGTTGAATATCAATTTAACATTTGTAAATATTAAATAATGGCATTGAATGTTTCTTTGCTTCTAATTTTAAAATGAATTATAGATGGCGTTGGGCCTAGTGGCGGGACTTCTAGCAGCTCGCCACCCGCATGGAGAAACGCCCAAAAAGGGGCAAATGAAAGGTTTCTTGGAAATTGTTTGGGAGAATTCGAACTCCTTAAGGAAAATTTGATCTTCATTCATCATCTTTTTTTCATCTCGGAACTCTGGCTCTCTCTCTCTCTCTCAGGGGGTCGAGCTTTTTTTTTGTGACTTCGTTAAGTCCTTTCTTGCCATTGTGATTCAATTCCAATTCCGTTTTGCCTTCCTCACTGTGCTAAATCTTCTTTCTTACATTTGGAAGTCTCTTTTTCCCCTGTATCCATCGTCTGGCTCGAGCTCATTCATAATTTCGTCTCCTTCTTCGCTGTTGGTGACTTGGAGATTTAAACCTTTTGGGAAAGATTGTTGAAGCAGTGGTTTTGAGTCTGGTGCCAGCCTTGCACATCTCAATCCTGTTAGTGGTACCAATACCTGTTACTGTCTTTGGTTCTTTTTCTCGGCTAGGAGCGTCGGGGTTCTTGGCTTTTGAAGTTGCAGAGAGAAGAATACTAATATCAAGTTTCAATTAAATTTTTCAGGCAAGTATCGAATAAGATTCTTCATCGTATTTGTATTGATGAATAAATTTAGAGTATTTACTGGGTTGCAAAATTTCTGGTTATTAATTACCAGCTAGCAATTGAATATAAATCAATGTGTATAAGATTAATTCAAAATGCTTTTCACCCTATCGATATATATATATATAAATGAATGGAAGTTGTCTGAGTAAAGTATATCAAACTGGTTCCTTTTGTTGATTACACCGAATTGATACCAAGTCTAATGTGAACAAATCCCATTCCTTGTTTGGTCTGGAACAGTGTCAACCCTAAAATCATTCATGCAATCATGATATATTTCGTTATCCCTCAGTCGATTGTGGGTTTGAATTGCTTACCTGTTGAGGAGCTTGAAACGATTATGGAACTCTTCTTCTTTTCTTTATTGTGATCAAGCCTTGAATTTGTAAATGGGATTTGCTGGGTTATGACCTGAACAACTTCCCAACTATGAAATCTGGGAAAAACGATTAAATATATTTCCGGACAACCCCTGTCTAGTCAGTGAACTGAATCTTGACCTGGTTTTCATTCATTCTGCTGTTCAGAATTTTCCTAAATATAAACATATAAGTATATTTATTGAGATCTTGAAAACTTCTCATTTTCAAATACATTCATTCAATGGTTAAGATAAAACCTAACACATATGAAATGAGAACCAAATTGATATTTAAACATTAATCTTGAGACTTATGTAATCATGTTGAGCAATGGTCAGAGTGCTGACGGCATAGGAGTGCCAATAATATTAATGAAATCCTTGGCCAAGGTATGATGCTAGATTCAGCATCTGTCAGCCATCAAGTACCAGATGTATCATTGATCAGAGTAATCTTCTAGTTGGGAGGTACCCATAGCAAAGATTCGATCAGGAGATACAGGTCCTTGACACCAGGCTCAGAGGCATGATGGCAAATTGATCATTGTTAACTACCCTCGCGAAGGGACGGGTTCTTTCAGTTGAGGGAACATGGGAGACCAGTAGGTCTTCGATTGGGCGGTAAAGCCCCTAATGATAACTCCTTTTCCCTTTAAAACTATGTCATGATAAAGTGCTTCAGCTTCTTAACTGTAAACTCTTGAAACCCTTTTCTCTCTTACGTTTCTGAAATGATTACTAAGCATAAATTGATTATTTATGATTTTATTTGAAAGCGTTTAAAAGTTAGTTGTAGTACGATTGCTCTTTTGTTATTGGAAATCAGTTAGATGTTCTTTTCAGCTGAACTGAAACTAGAAGTTAGTTGATGCATGGATTGATATGTAAAATTTTACTTTCATAAGAAATTCTTTCCGTTAAAATTGAAAATGCAAAACCCTAGATTGTTAGTTATTTAGTTGCCTTTAAGCTGAAGTTGGCAATATAACTGCTTCTCCATTAACTGTAAGATGTTAGTATTTACTTATGGTATCAGAGCTACCAGGTTCGACACTAAACCTCGGGGCTCATCATGCAACTCAGAAAACTGAAACCAGCATTGGGAACCTTGTAAACCTTTTGCATTGAATCTATCACGAAAAGTGGTAGTTATTTTGTATTAAAAACCTATCACCAGAAGTGATAGTTATTTTTGTAAACATCTTTGCATTGGATCTATCACAGGAAGTGATAGTTATTGAAAACAATTATGTAATTGAGTTTATCACAAGAAGTGATAGCCAATCCTGTAAACAAATCTTGTATTGAGCCTATCACAAGGAGTGATAGCCTTTTTGTAACCATTTGGTATTTAATCTGTCACAGGAAGTGATAATAATTTTTGTAAACAATTTTGCTTGTAACCGTTAAATGCCCTTAGAAGTAATTTGAGTTATCAAGTAATTATGAAACCATTCTATCTAAGTTAAGGCAAGGTATGCCTAGGGTACCGAGATTGTGATCAAAACCTAAATAATAGTTTATTTTGAAATTGTGGACTTAAGGATGGGAAGATCCAGAAGCAATCAAACAGGTGCAGGAGCATCTGAATGTTGAAATCCTTGAAATTATATCACTGACACATAGATAAGATTGGTTCTAGCTTAACTTCTAGATGGCTAGGAAGGAGCCAAGTGGAATTAAAGGATCAAAAAGGCAAGCAGTGATACATTGGCATGGGATGTTGAGAAAAATGGTAAGGGACACAGAAGTACTTTTGTTCACCGACATTCGTGAGGAAATCAGTTGCCATATGCAAAATAATTACAAATAAGTAAAGGCGAAAACGAGAATCTTTAAAACCTTCTGAAGCCTTTTGGAAAAGATGTTAATATGCGAAAGAGGACTAATTAAAGGGGATTAGATCAGGCCCTATTTTGATGAAGAGATCAGGATTAGAATCATTCTTAAAAAATTTGTTAAGAATTTGCTTGGAGAATGCAAGATAAATCATAACAGTTGTACGAAGAAGATATTAGTTATTCTCATGGCATTTCGGCCGAATGGTTGTGAACTCTGAATTTTGCCATTTGGAGGAGTTAGAAAGCTCAATTGCAAAAGTGAATTTAATCATTACCAAGGTATTTAGCTAAAGTGGTTTAAGTTTTGAGCAAGTAACTTATTTAGTGAAATAAGGAATAGAGTTTTGTAAAGTGGAACGAAGGAAAGAAGTTTATGATCAAAATATAAATCTTGTGTGTGTTGCTACGACACAATCTTAAAATATCATCTTATCCATGAATGATGAATACTTCAGGAAATAGGAGTGAATGTGATGTAACCTTTTTCAAGTACACATTTTTGAGCATAATGAAGTCTTCGGGGACTTATTTGTTTGAAGCACTTGTAACGCAATCTCTAACCCATTGTAAGTTTTTGGGAAGACTGAAAACAGTGCAGTAATCTACTCTCCTGTTAGTGACTTAGTCAAGTCACGTAATGCATAGGGAGTGTTTCTCTAGATTATGGCACTTCTTTGGATTTTGGGTAAAATTCCTTTTGAATATTAGCAAGGAACGTCATTTTATTTCTTAATTGAAAATGGTTAAATCATCGAATTTTAAAGATTGTTTATTTTATGGCCAGTTGGTCAAAATTTGACTAAGTGGCGGGAATAAGCTCATTCTTTGGGTTATTGCTGAAATTAAAGCTGTTTATATTTTGTTATAGAGCTAAGTATTGTGGGGGTTACCCAAGAATATTTTGGTTGATCACCATGTTTGATGTAATGATCATCTCTATCATGTCCGGGATGGGCCTCTGATGGATTGTGTAAGGGAATAATTGTAGGGAAATATATCTGGTATGTCCTTAACCTTGCAAAAGAAAGAAACCTTGTGTTATGGTATGTGGGCAGACAGGAAGTCCAGTAAGCCCAAGTGATTAGTCTCTCCAAGTCGAGCAGGGTGGTCAACTTTATACTCCAAACACTTAGCTAACCAGAGTTGTCGTACTTAGTAGGAGGGTATCCTTAGTAGTGCGACAGAGTCGATTAAGTGGGGGTGCACACCAAAGCTCAGATGGCAACTGAGAGGGATTCCCTCTTATCAGTGGTATGCCGAGTCTTGGAGAATAGTTGAATTAGAAAAGAAATTTGTGATGTCCCCTCGCTAGACAGTTCTCGGGAACAGTGTGTTAGCCCTTTATTGGACCCTTGTGGGCTAGCCAGATTGGTTAGAGGGTCAGTGATGCATTCTGGAGAGTTGGATTGTTCTTGTTTTCAGTGGACAGTGATTGGATCACAGCGAGCGTTGGCATTCCAGGAGTTCATAGCTTCTGACGGCACGGGATTATCCTGAGTTTTGAGCGTATTATGGAATTTTAAGTGATTAAGTTAATTATTTAACTTATACGCCTTTTATTAAAGTCACATTGACTTTATTAATATTTTTATATCACTTAAAATGTTCAAAAGAGGGATTTAATATTTTAATGGCTTAAAATATTAAAAGTGCGCCAAGTATTAAATTCAGGTACTATTGAGATGAATTAAATATTAATTAAAAGATTTTAAAACCTAAAAGTGGCGTATCTTTATGGAAATGCATGCCTTTGCATAAAAGGGCATTTCTGGCAATAGAAAATCATCTTTTGACTATTTCACTTTGCCTTGAGCATTTTGCCTGTGCATTCTCCTGTGATCAGGGTTTGAACAACTACCATTGAAGAACGATACCTCTTCAGTGTGAGCACTCTTGAGATTGTGAAAGATCAGTCGAATCAGTGCATGTTGAGAGCTTCAGCCAGAGGTTCTACAGATTCATACAGAGTTTATTTATTTGAGTTTGCTTATTGTTTACAATAATTGAGGGTTTCTACTGGTGGCGCATCCTTCTTCACAGATAGAGGTTTCCAGCAGGGTTTCCTCCCTTTCTTTTCATAGCCGTACGGCCTTCATTGGGAATTGTGCCTTGAAAGAGGCGTGTAAAGGAATAATGTGAAACGCCTCCCTTTGGCTTGGTTTTAGTCTTCCATCATGGGCGTCCAATATTTCTAGAGCATTGTGTCCAGTTTCTGAGCAGGAGAAATGAGTTCTGGAGATTTGGCGTGCCTTTATGCTTGATTTCATCATTTCCAGCTGTAGATCTGGCAACTTCTTAATTTAAAATAACTGGAGATTTCCTGGTATGTCTGATATTCATGATCTTATTGTTTCAGTATATTAACAACTTCTGCATTTCCATTTTGTGAGTTTTTGCTTATATTTCAAATTACAAGCAAAAATATGTTGCACCCCTTCTCTTCTGTCTACTAAGAATTCTCTAAAAAACTTAAAATACACCTAAAGACTTAAGAAAATAAGGGTTTTGAGCTGACAGCCAGCAGGGCTCATCACAAAATTCTGATCCTTTCTCTTGTATTTACTTATCAACTTATTAAATGATGCATGAGATAAATGAAATTGGTACCTAATGAATAACCTTTTCAGCTAGAAAAGTGAAGGTTGCTAACCTTTGGTGAAATTCTCTTGGTAAACCAGTATTAAAAATAATTGATTGCTTTACATAGGAAGAGTACCCACCTTTAGGGTGTTTGTTATAACAACTTCCTCAATAATCCTGCTATCAAGATGATTCCATTTGAAACATTGGGCAAAAGAAGATGCTGAATTTCCGTAAGCTGGGTAAGCTAGAAGGCAGGATTAGCATTAGTCTAGAAAGGTTGTCAGAAATGGATAAGCAAAGCAAACCAATCAAGAAAGATTGATGGAAGCTAACAATAGATAGAAAAGCTAAGTAAATGTCTATTGTACTTTAACACAATTCTTAGCTAGAGAAGAAAGATTCATAAGGTAAGGAAGGTATACCCAACCAGATTTCAAAACTAGGCATAGTCATCACGAATTCACAGAGTTGCCATTTGATCTTCCCAATGCCCAGTTGCGGTTATGAATTTAATGAACAGTATTTTTCGAGATTGTTTGGACAAATTTGAGTTGGTCTTCCTTGATGACAATCTTATTTATTCCAAGAATGAGGAAGAACATCTTCGAAATCTTCGGATAGTCCTTCAATGTTTAAGGGGACACCAGTTTTATGGTAATTTGTCAAAATGCATTTTCTTCTAGAAGGAAGTACAGTAATTGGATCATAACATATCAACTAAGGGAATAGTAGAAGATCCTAAGAACGTACATGAGATTAGGAGCTTCATGGGTTTAGCTAGGTATTATCGTAGGTTTGTGAAAAAAAATTCTAGAATTGCTCATCCCATCACCTCCCTTCAAAGAAAGGGAAAGAGGTTTGAATGGACTGCAAAGTGTCAGGAGGCTTTTGATACATTGAAGGAGAAGTTAACTACAACACTTATTTTGGTTGTACTAGACCCTAACGGTCGTTTTGTAGTAATCACGGATGTGTCAAGTGACGGCTTAGGAGGAGCATTGATGCAAGATGAGGTGGTGGCATATGAATCCCGGAAATTGAAACAATATGAGCAAAATTATGCACCTCATGATCTAGAATTAGTAGCTATCGTTCATGCTTTACAAATGTGGCGACATTACATGTTAGGAAAAACATTTGAACTCAAGTCAAATCACCAAGGGTTAAAGTACTTATTTACTCAGCCTAACTTAAATGCCCGGCAAAGAAGGTGGATGGAGTTAATATCTGATTACGATTTTGAAATCAATTACATACTCGACTACTCTCCAGCATTAAGGAAGACAATATGGCAAGAGACCCACTCAGCACCCTATTCAAGACATCCTGGGGTAACGAAAATGTTGGCACATGTCAAACCCCTATATTTTTAAAGAAGAATGAAAAAGGATGTAGCCAGATTCGTTGCATGTTGTTTTAAATGTCAGAAGGTTAAGGTAGAGCACCACCATCCAGTAGGGTTATTACAACCTCACAATGTACCCAAATGGAAATGGCAAGTTATTAGTATGGATTTCATACAGGGGTTACCGATGACCAGGAATAGGCACAATGCAATACTGGTAGTGGTGGATAGACTCACCAAGACAACACATTTTATACCAGGGAATTTGACAGATGGAGCTTCAGTAATTGCTCGGAAATTTGTGCAGGAAATTTTTCGGTTACACGGAGTACCGACGAAGATTATCTCCGACAAGGATGCTAGAATGACATCCAGATTTTGGAAAACCCTATTTTCTGCTTTGGGAACTCAGCTAAATATCAGCACAGCTTATCACCCGGAAACCGATGGTCAAACGGAAAGGGTAAATCAGATTTTGGAAGATCTACTTAGAATGTACTGCATGGATCAGCAATATAAATGGGAAGAATCTTTGCCATTGGTAGAATTCGCTTATAATAACTTATCAGTCCGCTATCAAGATAGCACCATTTGAAGCCTTATACGGCAAAAAGTGCAAGACACCAATCAGCTGGGATAGAATGGAGGATAGGATCGTCCTCAGGCCCGAAATGCTCTTAGAAATGGAAGAACAGGTTAAGCTGATTAAACAGAGGTTAAAAGAAGCTAATGACCAGCAGAAGAGTTACGCGGATGCAAAAAGAACTCCCAGGCAATTTGCAATTGGGGATAAAGTTCTCTTACAAGTAAAACCTCAAAAAAGCTCAATCAAATTCAGAAAAGCCTCGAAGCTAGCTCTGAGATATGTGGGACCATTTGAAGTGCTGGAAGTTATTAACCCAGTAGCTTACAGAATTGCTCTACCACCAACCCTTGCCAGATTACATAGTGTGTTTCATGTTTCCTATCTTAAGAAATATTATGCAGGTTTTGATCACCAAATTGACTGGAATTCCTTGCGGGTGCAAGATCCAGGGGTGATCACAGTCAAGCCACTTAGGGTGCTCGAGGTGCGCAGGATGCGCTTACGTAACCGCGAGGTTATGCAATGCAAGGTCCAGTGGGACCAGTACTCTGAAGAAAATGCCACTTGAAAGGATTATGAAGAAATCCTTCAGAAATTTACTTATCTTTTGATGAACAATTGAGAACACTATATTAATGTTTATGTTTAAGTTTATATTTAAAATTTGGAATAAACAATCATCGAGAACGATGATTCTTAAGGGGAGGAGTATGTTACATCCCTTACATTGAGACTATGAGTGGGTTATGTATTTTTGGATGCAAAGTTAGCTGCAAGTAACTGTTTTCATGTGAATGTGAAATTGAGATTAGAATAGATGTTTTATTTATTGTAACTGTAATGTTAACGATCTTTTTATTCTGCAAGTGAATATCTTGTTCGCGTGAAATTGAAATGAGAAAATGAGATTTAATTTAAATGTATATTTAAATAGCCGTTGAGAACAATCTAACCATAATACCTGTCAATGGATGCAGGACTGCTGGCACCTCGACAGAAAAGGAGATGTCATCAAGGAGAGGATATGATAACAAGGACCAATTATATTGTCTACCTCAAGTCGGTGTATGACAAAGTATCTAAATCGTAACTTGGCCATAAACAATTCAAAATAATTATTTATTCTCTAAGTCAATTTAAATATATATAATTATCTTTTATAATTTTAAAAGGAGTTTGCAACTGATTAATAAATGAAAAATTAAATACAAGAATCCTTGGAGAGGAGCAAACCAATGTTGAATATCAATTTAACATTTGTAAATATTATATAATGGCATTGAATGTTTCTTTGCTTCTAATTTTAAAATGAATTATAGATGGCGTCAGGCCTGGTGGCGAGACTTTTAGCAGCTCGCCACCCGCATGGAGAAATGCCCAAGAAAGGGCAAATGAAAGGTTTCTTGGAAATCATTTGGGAGAATTCGAACTCCTTAAGGAAAATTTGATCTTCATTCTTCATCTTTTTCTCATCTCGGAACTCTAGCTCTCTCTCTCTCTCAGGGGGTCGAGCTATTTTTCTATGGCTTCGTTTAAGTCCATTCATGCCATTGTGATTCAATTCCAATTCTATTTTGTCTTCCTCACTGTGCTAAATCTTCTTTCTTACATTTGGAAGTCTCTTTTTCCCCTGTATCCATCAGCTGGCTCGAGCTCATTCATAATTCCGTCTCCTTCTTCG
>VDFB02183658.1:0-13900 GCA_007258455.2 Sequoia sempervirens
TATGTATGTATATATATACACACACACACACAAACACACAGTCTTTGATTTTTATAAATTTTGTTTTCTTCCACTGAAATATTGCTCATTGCCAATGGAATTGCACAAAAAATATATATGAATAAAAACATATTTATATATAAGTATATTTATATATATATATGTATACACGCACAGGTATATATATATATACATATATATACATATACCTAGCAAAAAAACCACTGTATTTCTACATAAAACATTACCTTTTGGCATTGGTATTACACAGAAAAACACAACATTGTATTCAAGTTCCTTATGTATTATTCGTTATAAGTCTATTATGCCTACATATATACATGTAAATATTATAAACGTATATATATATACATACCAACACAACAAATGTATATACAAATCTATACGGGGAATTATTATATTTTAAGTTAAAACTCAGGAAACGTAGAATAGATTCATATAAATAATTTTGTGTTTTGTAGCAAACTTGGAGTTATGTGCAAAACAAGAAATTTACATTGTTCTTCTTTTCTAAAACTGTTATTTATTTTCTGAAAATCAACACATTGAATGAGTCACCATATATCAAATTAGAACTTAGTGGAATATACACAAGGCTATAGTAAGAGCTGAAAATGAATCTTAGAGAAAATGTATTCTATAGAAAATGCATTCAAACTAGTGAATTTTCTGAAAAGAGTATTTTCCTTTCTTAGTTGAAGCTATCAAAATTATTTACTTGACCAAACTATTTTTTTTCAGAGAATAAAACTGGGACTGATTTTTAAATTGCAATGTAACACTCATTTGGAAATTGTACAAGAAAACCTCATTTACTGAATGCATACATGAAAGCTATTTTTGACAATCTTTGTGTGAACATTGAAGAATGATGAAAATTTCTTTGGAATTAGCAATGTGTAAAAGTGAATGTGAACTTAGATAGAAAATACATTATTTACTATATTTTGAGAAACTTCTGAGACAAGATGCCGAAGGTGGACTCACAGAGATGACAATTTTACCTTTTCTAAAACTATCATTTGTTTTATTTACATGCTTGGCCAAGCACTTGCACCATTGAAATAGATGGAATTAAAAGCCTAGAACTAAATGAATATAGGTCTCTGCCACCTCCTGTTTGCAAGAAATATGTGATTCTCATGTTAGGAATGCATATAGGCATCAGGCTTGCATCGAGAGTTCCCTCCTGCGTTGTTGTTTCAAGTTGCTAGGCTCCTCGTGTAAAGCCGGGGATTTCTTCAAGTTAGGAAGAAACCCGGGGAAGTAGTGTATTTCATGGTTGGGCGGAAAAGGTGCCTTAATCACACTCTTGGCCCCAACTTGCAAGAAGACCAGTGGTGTCACAGCGGTTGAGGTTTAGAGATTTAAGTGTTATAAATGTATTCATGTAATATTTGGAATGGCTTGTAAAGCCCACTTGTAAATGTAATTTTATTTGTAAGTCGGTATTGTAACATTGAAATAGATGTATTGGAAAGAAAGATTTGATGTAACATTGAAATAGATGTACTGATTGAAAGTTAGCAAATATGTAATTGAAAACTTGAGTGAATTTATGGAAATTCATTGATATGCAAATGGCAATCATATATGTAACAATGCAATGATCCTTGTTGTTAACTAAATTTATTTATTTTGCATACATGGAATGAGATTTAGTCTGAATTTATCTTTTTAGCATTTGAATGGAGGTCGTGACATATACCATCCTTTTGTTTCAGCCACTTGGGATGTAGTAAAGATTGAGGTAAATTATGTGAGGCTAAATGAACATCAATTTTTGGAGCATTACAATTTCTGTTCATATAAAATTTATGTACTAGATTATGACCACAAATATCTGTACAATTATGCTTATCACACTATAATTGGGATTTTATGTATTAGTTTATGACTACAAATATGTCTTATTACACTTAATATCATGTTGTGTTTGTTGCAGATTTCATGTATTGGTTAATGACCATTGACTGCAGACATCTTTGTAAATTTATGCAACATTATATTGTCTTTGTTTAAGCTTTCACAGCATATTAAGTTATGAAAAATATCTGTCCAATTATTTTTAACAACTAGATTTTTTTTGGATATAAAATCTCATGTATTACATTGTGTCTATACTCTGCAAATATCTATTGGATCATGGTAACAATAAACTCTCTTTATCAAGGTCTCATTTCATATATTATGACTGCAAATATCCTCATAATTGTGCCTACATCATGCTGTCCTGATTGAAGATTTCATAATGTACTAGTACTTATAAATTCAGATTCATGCTAATTATGCCTAATGACATTTTGTCTTGATTTAAGATTTCACAATTCAATAACAAGTATAGGAGTTCTCTAGTGTTATGAATTTTGAGCCAACAATCTAAAATTTCAATTGCAATTGGAACACTCTAGATCCATTATACTGATATTTAATGTTCTTGGCTAATATTTAGCTTATTGGTGGAGTTTCACATTCCAAGATATATAATCCCTTGTCATCTTATAGAAAATAATTCAAGTGAGCTATGCCATGGCCTTACCTAAGGTAGCAAGTGGTTAGATTTGATTGTTGGAGTTTAAGTTTATTTGATATGTAATACCGTATTCTTATAAGGAATTTTCATATAAGGGTGTATCTGATTACTCCCAATGATCGAATAGTTTGGGTGAGAAGTCTTGAGTCATATTAGTTGTTCTCATAAACACAATGTATATAGATTGCTACTTTGATAATAATTCAAGGAATGTGAAATCCTATAAGTTCTATGCATTTTGAATAAAGCCCAACATGTCCCATAATTAAAATGTGATTAAATTTATTGTACTGAAATTGGATCCCTATATATTGAGAAGATCTATTTTACTGTAGATAATTGAAAAATGTCTTGAATCTCTTACACATCTATGCCTTCTTGGGAACTTAGTGAAGGTTCTTGTAGATTTTTTGGAAATTCCCTTTTATCCTTTTTTCTTGATAGGATTTAAAAAATAAATGGTCAAACAGATGGGGCTTTTGACTATTAGGTAAGGCTGGGGATAATTTCTTTTAAATCAAGTGTACACATTTATTGCATTGGGTTTCAGTTTCCTTAAATACTGAGGTGGTTTGATTTAATTTTCTTGGGAATCTTATTCTTTTTGTGAGCTTGTAGTACTATAGTTATATTTGTTGTTTAAATGATAGGTTGAGATTCGATAAATGAAAATTTACGAAGAAAATTGGGAAGGAATATTAAATAAAGCATTAAGAAGAGAGTTCTTTTAATGTTATTTATGGGGATAAGGAGTTGTTCACTTTGAGGTATAATACCTACTATCACATGCCAATAATAGTTACTGAAAAGTTAGTTATTAGTATGTCATAATTGGTACCATTGTATTATTGATAAACTAATTTATGGTGAAATCAATCTTATGTTTAGACCAAACTATGTTCTACAAGTGATTGTTTAACTCTCAAAATAAGTGAATTTTCCTATCTTATGAATACCCAATAGAGTCACCTTAATTGTGTTTAGCATTGTGTCATGGAAAGTGGTAATGTTTGTGCAACCACAAGTATTTATTTAGATGTTCCATATTTTAGTAGTATATCCTCTCCACAATCTTTGATCCCCAACTTCACCTAAGTGGGTGGCAGCCGACTGTGAATCTGTCTAGGGTAATGAACCCTAGAAACGATTGTGTACCCATTCTTTTAGTATTTGTTTTGTATGAGACACATCCTACTTTTTGTACAGGATTGGGTTTAGTGTAAATTAGTGTTAGTGTGTTATGATTGTGTTTAAGGTGGAGTCATCTTTGAAACCTAGTGGGTATACCCTGTGTGGGTGAGTCAATTGAGTTGGAGCAAACTCAAGTTGTCGAACTACAGTTCCTCTACAAAATATATATTTAGGCAAGGCCATCAAGCGATTAGCCCCCAAGGAATTAGGTCGGGCCCCTAGGACTATTCTTCTGAGTCTTGTTTGGGATTTTCCATTATCTCCCAATGATATAAATACCATTTGATCATTTTCTATTGACTTAAGTACTATAGTTTGTTAGTTCCATCTTAAAAAAAAAATATTTGCAAATTTAGCAAAGTTGTAGATTTGTTAGGTTGTTTAGTGTGTAAAATATGGGCATGAGAAAATGGTTGAGGGTTGGTGGATTAGGGCTTAAGTATTGGGTTGAGGGTTGAGGGTTTATAATTGGGGGATAAAGTTCAAGGTTTAGGGTCTAAGATATAGGATTAATGGTTGAGAGTGTAGGGTTTACGGTTAAAGGTATAACATTGGCAGTTGAGGGATTTGTGATTAAGTATTGGGTTGATGGTATATGGTATAGGGGTGATGGTTGAGGGTGTAGTGTTTAGGGTTTAGGGTTGAGGGTTGAGGGTTGAGGGTTGAGGGTTGAGGGTTGAGGGTTTAGGGTTGAGGGCTAATGTATAGGCTTGAGCATATAGGGAATTATGGTGAAAATTATCCTGAAGAAAAAAGGTATGTGCAAGATCATGATGGGCCAAAAAGTGTGGCCTGAGTGGGTATGTGGTTATTAACTTTTTATTTTACCCAAAATTGATGAAATAAAGGGTTTTAAAAGGATGTTGATTTCCACCAATATAAATTATGCTTTACTTTGAATTTAATAAGTAATTATTATTCATTTCTATTCAAACAGTGACTAAAGTCGATTGATAGGCCCGATTGAAAAGAAAACATCTATAGCTTTCAAAGCGATTATCACATTTTGAATCAAAACATGCGTCACATTCAATGCTTTTCTAATACTATAGGATTAAAAATAAAATTTAATTTCATGAATTTTTTGACCAAGTTAAGGTGGTTAGACATATGAGTTTTATATTTTAAAATTTGTTATAAAAATTCATAATTAATTACTTGGAAAGAAATTACAAAAAATATCATCACATTGGGACATGATTCCTCTACTTATATCTAAAATATTATAAAAAATATTATCATTTTATTGTGGTTAGTTGAGATTGACAGACACCTACTTCTTATTTTTCAGGGAATTTAGAATATCTTCGCGCATTGAAATCTCAATTTTCACCAAATAGATTTCTTTTTTTACTAAACAACCTAGTGGTTAGAGCTACATTCAATTTATCTGATTCTATTCTTACATATTTTTTTTTTTAAAATATATACCATAGCTTATTAAGATTTTTTACATCAGATTTGCTATATGATTTTTCTGATTTTTGCCACTTAAGGGCCTATTTTTCCATAGTGATCTACACACCCACATGCATGTAAGCTCTCTCTGCCCACAGGTGTGTCATAATTACTTGAAGAAAGGTCTCATTGATATACCTCAACCCAACCCCCTAAACACATAAGATGGAAGTTACAAAATCTTTACAAAATAAACTTTTTCAAAATATGAGCATGCTTTAATTTTTTTGAAGTTCTGCTACTTAATGCAAGCCAAAGTGTGCTTATGTTATAATGTGAGTGCATTATAACATGAGCACATTTTTTAGACTTCTAAAAATGATAAAATGGTAGGAAAATCATGATCTAGGCCCACATTCTTTGTTATTCCCCTGCTTCTACACGTTATCCAACAAAAAAAATCTTTTTCAAGTTGTTGGGGAAAGAACACGTATTTTTACAAATTCCACCACCCTTTTTTGGTTTTCCAACATAGGAAGGAGGAAATAACAAAGTTTTTACATCAAATTTGATTATATGAACTCAAATCTTCATGTGTTTAGTGTTGCAATGTTAATTATGATTTTATTGCTATAATTTCATATTATAGTGTAGTGTCAAAAAATGTCGTTAGGAAATTTTCATACTTGTTTGGGCCCTCCTTGCCAAATTGAGCCTAATGATGCCTTGATTTAGTGTTTTAATGTGTTTGACACATTCACATTAGGTCTTGGGCCCTTGTGAACTAATGAATTTAAATGGTACCTTGCTAAAGTGTTGTGAAGTGTTGTAACACATTTTCACACTTTTCTAAGGTTTTATTAATTAACTAAACATAATAAACCTCTTTTTAACCTTAATCCTACCTTATTTTAAGTGTTGTAAAGTTTTGAAACATAGTTTCACACTTTTCTAGGGTTTTCATTCATAATTGGGCTTCTTTATGCTTTAATTGGCCTTAATTTGCATCCACAAGCCCCATTTAATGTATCTTTTCGAGGATAATCTCGACACAAATCAATATCCAATCATAATTCAAGTGTTTCAGGTTGAGGGGCACCATATTTAGTGATTTGGGACTCATTCTCCACACTGAGCGAATGAGTCCCACCTATATTTTGGGTCCCAAACCTGGTTTCACACATTTCTAAGAATTTTAAAATTTTGTCCCATACATTATGCTTGATGGGACTCATTCACTCTATGAGAAAATATGGAACGGCCCAAAGTGGAAGTAGTTCCATTTGGTGTTATTTTATCCTCTAGATCGATGTCAGCTTAGCGAGTGTTGTGATTTTGAAATTATTGCATAGTGAGTATAAATACAAGGTTCCCTTCACTCACATTTCACCTAGCATTCAGAGATCACCATATCAAGTTGAATAGGCATTCTTCTATAAAGAGTTGAGTTCACAAAATTCAAAGAAGAGCATTGATAAAGAGCATTTAGAGTCTTCTTGAAAGGGAAGATTGAAAAGTATTTTTGGTACATTAATCAAGCATCAAACATCATTTTGTTGTTGGATAACAATTTGTGATGTGAGTTTCATAATTCAAAACGGTTTCAAAAAGTGAAGATATCTATTCAAGAAGATTCAAGATCCACATCCATTGGAACCATCGCCATGTTTGTATATATTGCTAAGTTAGTGAGTTTACGCTTATCATGATTTATTCATTCGTCTTGTTTGAGGTTTGATTTCGAAAATAGGGTTTGACCAAGGAAAACCCCTATCCACTAAATGTTTTTTTCCCTCTCTTTAGTGTGTGATTTGTAGGTTTAAATTGAAGAAGAATTAAAGAGAAAGGATGGAAAAATTTGTCTAAGTGCATAGAGAAGTTTTCAATGTTGTCATCAAGCTTTGGAGAACATTTGGAGCACCTCTCGGGTTGATTTACATAGATTCAAAATCCAAAGAAACACAGAAGTTGAATGAATTGAGAGAATCCTAAAATTTAGATCTTGAAGTTCGAGAGAAACCTAACTAGGCCCTTCACCATTTTCTTTGAATGAATTTACTTTTGGTAAAAAGAATTAGGTTTTGAATTTGGATTTACCCATTTGGTGATTCTTGTTCCCCAAAATTAGGCGAATTCTGCGGTGAATGAGTCCTACTCAGCTTTATTAAAATTAGATTTTTTAGCATTTCATACCCTCCTTCTAGCCATCTCCAAATTTCAAGGAATTTTTGTTCCTTATATGTAGTTTTTCTATGTTGTTTTCATTTGCATTTCTAAGGTCATTTAGTGATTTTTGCATTGAACTAGGGTTTGGCATTACATCTTACATTTAAACTTGCATGCCATTAGTATTTTCAAGTTATTACTTGGTGGTGAACCCCTCATTAGTTTACATTCAACCCTTAGGACAAACCTCTTGCAAGATCTCTTTCTCCTTTGCATTGAGATCTCAAGGTATTTTTCTTGAATGAGAGAGAGTGGCGATTGTCATTCTAGGTCCTTAACCCTAGAAAAGCATACAATTTTCCACCTTTCATGTAGATTGGTTAATACTATTGAACATTCAAAATACCAAGGGATGGGGGGGCTGAATTAGTATTCTATTAAAATTTTGAAGATAATAAGTATCCAATCACCAAAACATATTAGCAGAAATAAAGAATGAAAGCATGAATCATCAAAAAGTCACATAACACATGAACACCAAAATTTTTTACATGGAAAACCCAAAATGGGAAAATCCATGGTGAGGATTAGGTAGGGTCATAGACATTTTTTCTTGTAATTTTTATTATTGGACAAAAAATGTGACTAATGATGACCATTGGTTATTTAATATTAATTTTTTATTTATGAACATGGGATTATTAATATTAAGTTTTTGTTTATTTAGATCATGATATGTTAATAAATACAAAGTATTGATTATGTGAAAATTGTTGTAATAAGGATTTTATTAATTATAAAATAATTTTGGTAGTTAAAGGAATAAGTAAAGTAACTCATGTAATGGTTCTTAGATGTGGTTATGAGAAATGGTATTGCCTCTATTTTTTTTGGGTAGTATATTCAAGAAATAGGAGGATTTGGTTATGTGGAAGTAAGGGGAAAAGAGATGGGAGGAGTGGAGGAAATGGTTGGCAGGAAAGAGAAAAGAGAGTGAAGAAAGGAGACTGGGACGAGTAGCAAAGTAGGGGAGATTACAATTTCAAAGAAAAGAGGTAAGACACTTCATTCATGTGATGTCTTTCTTAGTGCAGTAATGAAACTATTGGATGTTGTGGTTGTGTTGCTGATATGTGGTTGTCATTGATGTCAACACTATTAGTATTGAGGTATTGAAGGTTGTATATGTCAAGGATATTGAGAAAATTGTTAAAGATAATGTCTGAGGTTCCCAGTGGAACAATGTAGGTCATGAATGTGTCTTGTTTTGTACATTGAAGATCAAATACTATGGACTAAAGGGTTTATTGCTGAGTGTATCTAGTTCATCTACCAGAAGTTTCAGAGGTTCGTGTGAAGATTTGATCGAGTTATGAAGATTTGTGTTCTGATAGTATTTATGTGGTCTCTATCAATGTTCCTGATTGAATTTTATGTGATTCTAGTAATTCTAGTTGCTGTGAATTTTTCTCTATTGTTTCTTAGTGCTTGTGGATGTTTCTAAATCATGCTCTATCTTTTTTGCATGTCTACATTGTTTCGTGTTCTCATGGTTGAAGATGTTTCTCAAGTGTGTTCTAGTTTTCATGTTCTTGGTCGACATGATGGATGTAGTGTGTTGTGGATCCTTGAAGATTGAAATTTCAATGTTTTGCAAACTCGAGGATATTATTTTGGGTCACATCATAATATTGGCCAATAGTGTTTGATCCACATTGAGAATTTATTTATAAATTTTGGCTGACATTGTAAATATGTTTTATATTTTTGGCTAACAAGGTTATTGATGTAATTTCATGTTGTGGATATATAAGAACGATTTTTTGAGTGAAGTAAAGTGTGCAAAAGTGTGAATGTATGCCAGAGAAAGTGCAGCTGTGCAAATAGTGATCTAATCATTCAATTGCAAAGCAGAGTGTGAAGAAGTTTGAGCGAAGTGTGAAGAAGGTTTTCTATGCTTAACTGGAATTGTAATCAAGCTTGTGTAGAAGCTATTTTCTTAGTTCACACCCTGCATATCTAATATGCATTTCTGTAAGATAGTGTGTCTTCTCTGGGCAGTAATCCCTCTTGTAATTGAGTAGTGAGCTCTAGGTAGTGTGCCTGAATGCACGTCCATTCCCATTATTCTTTCATTATACTTTTAACAGGGTATAATATTGTGGACTAACATCCACCGTGATTTTTCCCTTAGTGCTTCTGATGTGTTGATTGTTGATGGTTTATTGTTCATTCATCATATCTGAGATTAATTTAAGTAGAGTTTGAAGATTTTAAATATTCTAAGACAATTGATTCACCCATGATTTTCCAACAGAAACTAGATTGATAATGAAATTAAAAGATGTTTTGTGAAACTAATAAAATAGAGCTTTGTGTGAGCCTGATTTGGTGAAAACCATGATTTTCTATGTGTGAGCTAAATTATCTACTCTATGTGATCTTGTGAGTGAGTTCCAACTCTATGTGAGGTAGGGTGAGCTTGGGGGGTGGTTGGGTGAAGAGAGAGAGAACAAATTTTATAGTTCATACAACAAAAAAAACAAAACTTGCTTTCTATTTAATCTTTGCCATAATGTACTAACATTTTGGATGCATGCATAGAAGAAGTTTTCACTTAGGGATGGATAAATTCCAACAGTGAAAGAGAGCACTAAGGAGTATTCCATAATGATAGTTTGGGACAAAATAAAGAATCAAGCAAGAAGGAGATCTCTTAAATAGTAACAAGTAAATAATTAGAATTCATCTCTTAGCATTGGATACAATTTCTTAAAATAGTAATGTTGATAATTTCAAATTGATACCCTAGTTGTTGGGTAGCCTTTAAATGTGCTACAGTAGGGATAATTGTTTGTGGCGGTAATGAATTTTTATATATGGTTTTTGAAAATTTTAAGCAACATGATGAATTCATTAGTCATGGATGGATTAAGCTAGAGTTGATGAATTGTAATCTATTATCTTAGTGGTGTAATGTCTAGAAAACGTTAAGCGTTTGTAGAATTCTGTTGGAAATGTAGAGAAGCCAACTGATGTAGCTGCTAGTCTGGCAATCCATTAAACACAAAAAATGCATGAACTTCATTTCACTATCTATAGAAAATTAAGACTATATGTTTATTAATCACCCTTGGACTTAGTTTAGTTAGGAAGAATCTTGGAAAATTATCAGTTGAGTTATTTCCTTAATCACCGTGAATAAAAGTTTCCTTTGTGAATGAAGGTACTGGAGTTTGCTTCGAATACAAGGAGTGGAAGAAATAAAAATTGTAACCAATTGGAAGCCATCACTCTGAAGGTGAAGTTTCTAGTTAATAGAGATACTTATATTTAAATCCAAGTCATTGAATCAAGAAACATGTATAATATTGTAACTTTAGTTGTATTAAGGAGTCTAAATTCCTCCTTTGGTTGGGGATTTAGTTGAATTGTCTAATGAGTTATAAATTAATGGTTAACCTATCCATGGGAGAAGTATGTTAATGGGACATGATCGAAATTGTAATTAGTTAGATTGAAAGTTGAACTTGTCTTCATATATCAATAACTAATGTATTTCTTTATATATATATATATATATATATATATATATATATATATATATATATATATATATATACAGTTTCAACAAGTAGTCCTACAAAAGGATATTGTGAATTGGGATTTATTCTTAACTACTTCAATTTTCAAAGTGATTAAATTACCCTGTAATGTATTAATGTTATAATTATTGTTTTTTCTTGAGTAGGCATCACACATTAGCTCACAATATTTAATATCCAGATATAGTATATTATAGGGGCTCACTACCAGGACACAATATCCTTAGAAGGCTCACAACTAGAGTTAAATACAATACAAAAATGGCTCACTACCAAAGTATGAACTAATACGAAGTGCACATCCCTTGTTCTATATTTTAGTTCCTTTGAAGCTCTGAATATGAAGTACTACTCTACTTAGCATTCACTCAAAAAATATGCTCTTATTCTAATCTTTCACCACCGAATTCGCATGTTTGCATCATATGATACCATTCACACTTGATGCATCATTAAATCACTCTCCTTATCTTCTCAACTCTAAAAATTCTAATATATACCCAATTACATTCGCATACATCAATTAGGTCAACCTAATTAGATGTAAACAAAAATAATCCAAAATAGCTTTTGTTAGCACCACACAAGATTCAAAATCATCTTCGCGCTCAAGAAAACCATGCAATACTTAATTTAGGCTAGAATGAATCTTAAATAGATCCAAAGTCAACATCCACAATGTGTATTTAATCTTCACAACACATATCATGTATTAGGTCGACTAGGAATTGGACTAATCACAAAAAACTCAATCATACATACACTTATCCCTACAAGTGACTTCTAGATTCATTATTTCTTCTAATTCGCATTTTTTTTGACATTAGTGATTCAAAATTTAGAACCATAGCACAAAAAAAATCTTCTCAAGGAAATGTAGAATCTCCCACATTGATACACTGAACATAGAGATTAAATTGATATATAGAGTTGAACTCTATCAATGATATCTTCTAGTCCACTTCACAAAACTTCACGAGATCTTGAATATAGTTATATAAGCTAGTATTAATGATATGGTTAAAATCTTAGAGTTATATACCTCTTTTAGCAGTGAAGTGTGGACCCAAAAATTGATGCACTGAACCACAATATTGTCAAAAGAAAATACTTATCCAAATTCTGGATAGATCAAATTTTCGGTATAGTTAGTACCATACAAATGATACTAAAATTTTTTCCCCACAATGTTGACATCAATGAAAACACTAGGTCAACCGAATCAACCAATGTATGTATGTTTCATGCTTATGTTGCCAAACTGCATCAACAATGACAAACTTCCAAACTTCTAACAAATTCTATAGTTTATAGTAATTCTATTAGAGTTATAAAGAATTGAGTGTTGAAAATTAAGAAACTTCATGAAAATCTCTAATTCTTGAGGATTTTGATGCAACAAGAAAAAAAAAGTACACATAATTGTGTAGTTTCTCAAATCCAAGCTTGGATTTGAAGGTATGTCAAGTATTTATACATGTGCTTTAGATTTTACTTCATTTTATTATGTTTCTTTATCACTTCTTTATCATACATTTACTTAATATAATGCTTTTTTTTGTTATCATGTTGATTTTGGGATTAGATTTTTCTATGTATTCAAAATTATGAGTGGGAAAATCATACTCATTTAGACTACAAATATTTTCTTAAGTGAAAAAGTTCAATCAACTACATCATAATCATCATATTTAGTTTCTTCTATGCATTCATAATCAAATTCATCATATTAATCATCCTTATCTTTATAGTACTCAGCATACCCTTCCTTTGAAGATAAATTTTCATCCTTGTTTATTGAGAGGGCATTTTCATATTCAATCTCTACAAGTGTACAAGAATAAATTCCCTTGGTTTCCCTTCGTTTATCCTTCCCATTCATCTCTTCCCTTTGGTGCCATTTCTTTTTCATGTTTATCATGTGTGGAAAGGGAATTTATAGATTCTCATTCCAATATTATTGCTACACAAATTTGTAGGCTCCATTTAATTTCACATCAAATCCACTACTCATATTCATACTAGATTGGTAACATAATGAAACTAAACATTATTATAATGTAGCCATAAAAGATATATTATTGGATATAATTCACTATATCACATGTGTAGAGATCACATTATCATCCTAACTTACTGTGCATCATACTTTTAGAGTTACTCTTACTTTACGAACATCATGCTCTATATCACTATACATCGAACTTCTTTTGCAACATCTTTACATTTTGGAGTGACTCGAGTATCCTTACATCTATGTTATATATGTTCTCACATAGTTATCTTCATGCTCATTTAGTGTTATACTCTTTGGTCATTTCATTAGAATGATGATTTCTACATGTATGCACAAATAAGACAAAGATTAGTTCATAAAATTCTAAGATTATCATAACTTCATTATGATTGTCTTAGCAAGTCATTGTTAGGATTGTCATAACTTTTTTAGGAGAATCATAGGCTCATTAGGACTGTATGTTACATTCTTAGGATAGTGATAGGTTCATTAGGATAGTAATAAATTCATTAGGGTAACCATAGGCTATTTAGGATAGTCATCTATTTGTTAGGACTGTCATAGTTTCATTATGACTATCATAACCTTGTTAAGATAGGCTTTAACTTCATTAGGTCTTTCATAATTGTCTTATGATAGTCATAGCTTCATTGGTATTGTCATAACTTCAATATAGCAATATTAATGAATCTACGATAGTCATACATTTATTGGGGGTATCATAAGTCCCTTAGGTCAACCCTAATGAATGTAGGAGATCCATAGAGTCATTATGAATATTAAGTCATTACAAGTTGTCCCTACACCTTTGATATACACATTCTTGACTTTGACATTTTCCTATTCACATTCATAAGCATAAGCATTACAAACTATCCTTGTACCTTTAATATCCATGCTCTTGACTATTTAACTATTGTCTCCTATTTCCTTGGTGGGCCAAAACTCATTTTCACTCCCTTTCTTAGA
>VDFB02183659.1:0-11045 GCA_007258455.2 Sequoia sempervirens
GGATCAACATGTTTTGAAAATGACCATTGCTAGACCTTAGTGAAAGATTTTGATCTTGCTTTGGAATAACTTCTTGAGATATGTCCTCTACCTCATAAGGAGATGTAGAGACATTTTCAACATGATCATAGGTCGATGGATCATGCATTATGTCAATAGGATCAAATAACCCTAACACTCCTTGAAAGAGATCACTAAAGAGTGGCTCTTGATGTATGGCGATTTGATCATCAGATTGTGTAGATACATCCTCAATGTGCTCCTCAATGGAGAAGTTTTGATCATTGTTTTCACAATTAGGGTGGAGAGATTGTGAATGTCTTCGACCATAGAGTCAAGTGATGTTGATATTTCTTGAATTGGCTCATTTTTGAGTATTGTTGGCAGATTTTGATCACGATTAAAAAGTGACTCTTGACCTATGTTGATTTGATCTTCTGATGAGGTAAACGTGTGCTCAGTGATAGAATGATCTTGATCCTTATTTTCAATAGTTGTCATCTTTTTTGTTTGTGCTCATGTTGGTTGGGTAGCTTGAGAGGCTTGGGCAACTTGAGAGGATTGTTGAACTTGTTGAGCTTGTGTTGCTTGTTGCATGGCTAGATATTGTTGGAATCCCTTTTGAAAAGCAGCTTGTAATGTCGCATCGTATTTGCTTGATGTGGTGGAAATTGTTGGTGGTGGGGGTGGTGGTGGATTCAAAATCATGTTGGATGTAGTCACAAGTGTTTGAGATACACTCAGAGCGATCATGGTAGTGAGGGGTTGAGATTTGATGGGCGTGATAGTGGTGGTTGGAGTGATCGAAGTGATAGAGATGGTTGGATTGACCGAGGTGATAGGTCTTTGGGAGACCGTATTTTGATTGGTTGGGATCAACGTTGGTGTTTGATTAGATACCATCCATTGGTGTGATGTCGATGGTATATTCAAAGGATTTGTCGTGAAGGTTTGATTGATGTTAGGTGGATTGATTTGGATGGCGTGATTGGTGTTAGGTAAAGGGGGAATCCCTAAACCAAGGAATGATGTAGGTAATGGTGGTGGGGATTTCCCTTGGCGCAATGCCTCAACTATTTTGGAAAGTTCCGCAATTTGATCTTGCCAAAATTGTTCTTGATTTTGATCTTGACTCACTTGAGATAGTTGATTTGGCGTGTTCAAGTAGTTTTGGCATGCATGCTTGCGGTTTTTGAATGGGATTATGGGAAAATTGACTTTGGATAATGTTTTGATTTGGGATGATGTTTAGATTTGGCATGATAGGATGAACATTGTTGGTATTGGGAATCATTTTTCCAAAGTTTTTCGAGTTAGGATTCATGTTTCGAAAAGTTGCACTTGGTACATCCACATTTGGTTTGTAGGGATTTGGTGGAATGACATTGTTCGTTTCAAGGCTCATGCATTGATTATTCGATTGGTGGATTTGTAGGTTTGGACTTAGATCTATCATTGGGAAATGTGTTCCAAACTTTGACTTGGGAATACTCACACTTGTTGTACTATTGACATTTTTCGAAGGTAATGATCCCATGTATGGACTTTGATAATTGATAGGCATTGCAGGGCTTTGAAGATTCAACTGATTTAGATTACTCAAGATGTATGGATCAAGTGTATATTCCATGTTCTTCTTGTGTTTTGACCTTGTTATGAAAGTGACCTCTAAGGTTCTTAGGACCAATGGCGAGATGGAGGATGAAATGTGAATGATATGAGTGTTGAACGTTTAGGGATTTTGTATCAATGCTAGACTTAGGGATTTTGATTTTGATTGTTTGATGTGGATGATGAACTTGTAAACCCTAAGATGTTAAATGCTATTTTAGGATGAAAGAGGTGATAATTTAACTAAGTGTGCATGGAAGGATTCATCCAAACACACCTAACTAAACAAATGATTTTGATTTGGTTTAGGGATGTACCCAAGTCTAGATAATGATGCTTTCAAAGCTCTAAAGTTTGTTTGTGGGATGATGTTGATAAATGTTTGAGGTGGATGAAGTGTTTGATTTTGATCCTAAGAGACTTAGAGAGACTTTGTTTACTAGGCCAAGGTATTGAAGAACACACTTTTCTCTAAGAGCAATCAAAAGACCAATATGACCAAGAGATATCAAGCACATGTGTGGGGTCCAATTCGTTATCTTTGCTTAGTGTATTCTTTTTACCACAAACACACTCTTGATTAAAGTTTCAAACTAAGATGTCCAATGTCTTAATTTCTTTAAACCCCACAAGATATTTTATGTGGAAATTCAATGAACTTAAGACAAGGGTTTTCCTATTGTTTACTCAAGAAGACAAATTGAGGTATAATCCAATGCTTAGGAACCTCTAAGGATGTGAATCCCAAGGGAAAGCAGTAACATATGGATTGATTCAATGATATTTTTCTTCAAGAGGGTTTGAAATTTGAGAATCATGTTGAATGTTTGTTTGCAAAATGTTTTCAAATACAACAACGTTTCAAACAAGAATAATTACAAGCCCTATGGATGTAAGACAATATTTGTTGGATTCCACTTGGACAAATTGTATACTTATCTCTAGCGGATGGTTAGATGCCCGGCCTTGGCTCCCCTCCCGCGGCTCGTGCGTCAATGAGACAGCCAAGCATCAACACCCATGAAACTCCCATGGTGTGCTTTCCATCTCTACTAGAAGAGCCCAGGTAAGAATGTGGGGTGGCTTGAATGACCATTCTTGCACCAACAAATAGATTAAGGATTTTGGCAAATTCTAGCACATGGGTTCTAGTAAGGACTTTACGTTAGGTAGGTGTGCTCTGACAAGAGTCCCCCTTCGGATCCATCTTATCGAGCTGTAGCGTGATGGTGTTTAACCAAAACCCACATTTATATCCCAGCTGGAAATACTCTTAGCTTTAGAGTGTTACCGGTTGAGTTGTTCCCTTGGGTGAGTACTTTTTCCCCAAGGCAAGCCCTCTAAGATAAACAAAAGTGAGTAAAGACACAATCTGTAACTCGATCGATCCTTGATGGCACAAAGAAAGAGAATGTATGCGAAAATGCCCCTACTCACACTCGCACAAGATGTTCAATTTTTTAAGCCCAAATTGAAGTGTTTCAAAGCAATAAATGTATTTTGAGTGTTTCTCTTGTACCCTAGATCTCACGAAGCAAAGAGAGGAGAGGATCGCACTCAAAGACAAAGTCCACACAATTTTAGCTTGTTCATTTTATACCCTTCAAAGCAATTGTGAATTAGATTTTTAAGCACCAAAATGAAGTGTGAGTTTTGATTGTTCAATTCTTAACCTCAAACAAAATCTAGTAAGTTTGTCCTAAGATTCATTTTAAGTCCTTTGCAATGAAAATAAAATTGTTCATTTTAGACCCAAATGAAAATTAGTGTTCTAAAACAAAAAGATAAACAACTTCGTGAAGTAGTGTTGATCAAACACTTAAAGTGTTAAAAAACACATTGTGTTTTCAAAAAAAATCCTCCTTTCGTTTTCGTTTGCTAGCCTCCTCCTTGTTGATTTTTCGCTTTCCTTGTACCTTTTTGCCTTCATTGTTCATTTGTACCTTGTTCACCTATTCCATCAAAAAGACAAATCATATGAGATTTAAAATATTAAATGTCTTTTGATTATTAAATCCAATCAATAACATAATATTAATTGAAAGAAAACCAATGATAATAAAAGAAAGAATTAAAAGTGACTTTTGCTTTGATAGTGATGTCATAAGTTTTACCAACCATCAAGAAAACAATTTTCAAAAAGTACTATATTGATGAAATAACTTACAATGCCATTTTTGAAAATAAATTGCTTAAAAAAGTCAACTCTCCAAATAAATCTTTCAAACCTCCCTTTAGCATCCTCTAATTCCCTCCAACTTTTAAATTATCCAATGACAACTAAATTTGAATTTCTGAGATCTTAAATTCTGAATTTCAAATCCGCAAGCCATAAAGTGTACTGCCATGTAAGTTCCCTCCCTGCTGCATGCATTAATGATCTTAGGAATTCAAACAAATGCATTTGATAGGTGTGAAGGCGGATCATCTATTAAATGAGTAAAGAAAGCTTAGCATGATGTGATTGACAGTAGTAAGATTGATGTAATCTTGGAAGTTGTCGGCTAGCTTTAAGTCAAGCACCAATTCATCTGTCCCCTCTCATTTTTTTTCCTTCATAAATCCTCTTCTGCTGCCTTCAGTGAATTCTTTATGCACACATGATATTATTAATAGACTTTCAAATAAATGCTGTCAGCAAGCATAAAAAAATTGAATGAAAAAAGTCTTTAGAAACACTCAGGCAAATGCAATTTGTGGAAGCATAGACAAGACACGTGAACTGCTAGACAGAATGCTTGAGAGATGTGATTTCATGGTCTGCAAAGTAGATATGGAATGGATTCCATTTCAGTCGCATTTACTTTGATTTAGATTGATTTAGCTTCGTTCCAGCTGTTGCGCGCCACAACACTAAGTATGCCCCTGCAGAGATATAATAAAGAAATTTTCAACCAAATATAATTAGCAGGTGTAAAGCCAATTAAATAATCTGGAAGCACAGAAAAGGCATGTAGATTGTTTTATGGAAAAAAGTGGAAGCATAAACAAGGCGCATGATCTATTTCTGGAAGAATGTGAAAGCATAAACAAGGCGCATGATCTGTTGACAGTGGGATGCAAGAGCATAGACAAGGCGCGTGATCTGCTGGGAGAATGCTTCATGGAAATGTGGTCCCCTCTACATGCGCCAGTGTTAGATTTGTTTTGACTTTCTTATACAGCCATAATTTAATGATTGACTCAACAAAACTAAGATGTATACATCATTGTGAATAAACTTTAATGCTTTGAAAAGACAAGAAGAATACTTTTCCAATTTTATTATGAATAGAACTCTTGCTGCCTAACTGCTAGCACTCCAGATCACATCCATAATAATTAACCTAGCATCTTATCTTATCATTCATGGATCTTATTCAGGCACAAAGGAACTCTAGTTAGAAAAAAAAAAAATTGTTCTTGTGATGAACTACAATGTCAAACCAAGCGCATATTAATCACAACCTTTGGATTATTATCAAATAGATATCTCAACTGAGCAAACTCTCGAACTCTACAATTACTCTGCTTTTGCGCAATAGGAAAAAGATGATTACATATTCTTCAAAGCTGGTGTACCTTGTACATTTAGAACAGGTAATCTCAGGGCTTCAATGGCAATGCCCAACCGATCTTGGGAGGCTTATCAAGGGCCTTTGTGTCAAACTCTCTAGAAAGACTTAACACAGATTTGGGCATGAACTGATGCTGAAATAGTGCACCAAGCTTCCCATGGTTGTTAAGCCTTGTTTTCACTGTGGTAAGATTTCAGATATACTTCCTTGTCGAAGAAAAGAAACCAAAAGCATGGAAATACTTACAGGACAATCAATTTTAAAAGCTTTTGTGCACAGTATAAATACTACACAAAATAAATGTCCTGATCAATCTCAGCCTTAAATCCTCCTGCGCTTTTGGGAAATGTCCTAAATGAAAGCAAATCAATGCAAAATAAATAAATAAAATGGCAGGAACATCCATCAAGCAGCAATGGTTGAAGAATTTGCACGAGATTTATGCCATAGCATATATCACAGCTGCAACATGAAAGATTTGAACATAAATAAACATAGAGAAAATACAATAGTCATTGAGCCCTCCTTCTAGCGCCATTTTTTGGACATCAAATCTGCAAAATGTTAACAATTTTAACATAATTTCATCATAATTTCATCATGTTAGTCCTTTGCAAAACATTAGATTTAATATCCCTATGAAATACTTGACTATAATGAAACATGCAAATTAGATAAACAAAGATGATCAAATATAAGCATATAAAAGCATAGTCAAAACTCTATTCCATAGTGGATTGGTGTCACATGTGCTAGTGACCCTTTCCCAATCCTTGATCAAAGCTTAAGATGAAAATGCTATGAATATGGTGGAGTGATGATGAACAAGATCAAATCTCAAATGAAGAGAATAACCGTGCATAAAATTGTGGAGAGATTGTGGAGGGTTTGATAAGAGATGAAGCCTCTATTTTATAGATTTTCAAATGCTAAGAGTGTTGAAAATGGACCAATGTGGGAGAAAGATCAAGCCAATAAGATAAGGCCACTTGTCAAGTGATGATAGGCCAATGCTTGTGCAAGATTTGGGAAGAGTGCCCATGAGAGGGAAATTTTGAATTCAAATTTGCAATGAATGCTAAGTTTGACCTTTGGAAGGGGACATGTAAGAGACATGTAAGGCCTCATAAATGCTCTGTTGGGTGTACATATCCACTTGGGGGGAAATTCAAACTTGGAGAATATTCTCCCTTTATGCCAAGTTGAAAATAAAGATTTTGATAAATCAATTAAATGCAATTTCATGTGCAAGTGGCCAAATCTAGAAATGCAAGTGGGTGAGTATTTAATCAGGGTTAGATTAAATAGATGATGATTATGCTGATTTAATGCTGGTTAGGTGACTTTGACTTTAGGATTTTAAATACTTGATTTTATTTAAATCAGAAAAGGATGGAAGATGCATGTTTGATTTAATTAAATAAAGCTTGATTTATTTAATTAAACTATGATGTGAGCTTTTGATGATAAGAACCGATTTACTAGGTGAATGGATGTGATGCATATGATTTATTTATTGAGCGAAAGTGAATATGCATAATGCTAATTTGATGTGCAAGTGGCCAAATCTAGAGAATGAATGGGTGAGTATTTAATCAGGGTTAGATTAAATAGATGATGATTATGCTGATTTAATGCTGATTAGATGATTTTGACTTTTAAGACTTAAATATTTGTTTTATTTAAATCAGAAAAGGATGGAAGATGCATGTTTGAGATTTTAATTAAATAAAGCTTGATTTATTTAATTAAACTATGATGTGAGCTTTGATGATAAGAACCTGATTTACTAGGTGAATGGATGTGATGCATTTGATTTATTTATTAAGCGGGTGAATATGCATAATGCAAATTTGACATGTCTATAAGTAGAATGGATTTTGTGGTAGACTTTGATATGCAATGTGAATTGTTTCTACAATGCAAGCTGTGGATATGGAATTGTTGAAGCTATTGATGATGCTAAGATGGAGATGAGGATATGATTCTACAATGAAGTAGCTACAACTACAATGCTATGGAGATTGCTATGCTATGCTAATGAGAATGCAATGATAATGATAATGATAATGCTAATGCTATGATAATGATGATGCAAAGACAAAGGAACGCTTTTGGATAATTGATATGATATTTCAGTAGCATGTACATATGATAGCTCTTGTGCATGTTAAAAATGGAGGTGATGAACTTTCTTTTATAGGCTAAGGAATTGTACATGCATGTGGCACAAGATCAATGGTCAGAGAATTGGTCTTGTGACATGTATGGTGAGGATTGGATTGGTTGGGATGAGGGAGATAAACTAGGAAGATGTTCCTCCTACATTGACAAGGTGGAGTGAAAGGTGGGAGAAGAAGCCACTTGTCACAATGCTCACAAAGACCATAAGGACAAAGGTCTTACAAGTCTTTCCTTATTATGATGTTGGAGGGAATATAGGAGTTATGAGACAAGTGTCTCATAGTTTCCTTTGACTATGATGACATGGAGGGACCAAGTTCTAAAAATAGGGATGGTGGAGAAGAAATAGGGCATTTGTTGAGAGATAAATATTCAATTAAATATTAAAAATATTTAATTATTGGTGCGACATGGTGAGGTTTTAGGTGACATGGAAGATGATGTGGATTAGGACTTTGATTTAAAGGAATAATTAAATAATTAGGATTATTTAATTAAAGATAGATTTTAGAAGAATTTAGATAATTTAATTAAATGAATTAATTTTATTTAATTATTAGACGAATTTGATGAATATGAATCAAATAAAAAAATAAATTATTTATTTATTGATAGAAGAAATAAGGATTAAATAAATATAAATATTTATTTAACTTCAAGCCATTTTTAGATGTACACAAGTAGTTTTGGGTTTAATTTGTGTATTGGATAGTAGGCTGCCTTCAAGCATTACAATTTGTTTTTTGACTCTCTCATGCTCTTCAACAAGTTCAATTTTTTTTGAAGAAACTCTTTCTCCCTAGTGACTTCATCAAGACCATGTAATGGAGTTTGATCTTCATGTACATAATCCCAATGTGAAGAGCAATCAGACATGCATGATGGATCAACCATGTAAGGAATAAAATTTTCATTATCAACATGATAACTAAGGCTTCAATTACAAGATGAATCATATATAGACTCTTCCCTAGGGCTTCCATATTTCCAAGAAGCCATGAATGATAAGGTATAAACATGCAATGCAAAAATATAAACAAATAGATTTGATGTCTTCAATGTGACAGTGAGCAACACTCATAAGGATGGAAAGAAAACAATGTAGCTTTATATCCCATCTATTGCACATGAAATTTGAGGCATTGAAAATACCAACAGTACCATGACATAATTGTAGTAGCACATCGTTTTGTTCTATTAGCAGATTTGTCACCTCAATGATGAGGAAAACCTAGAATCAAACATTCTTCAAGGTTGCAAATCAATTCTAGGTTCACCAACTAGCAGAGTCTTAAAAAAAATTTAACCCAACAACAATCTATCTAATACAATGGTGCCATTTTTTTTGGTGCACAAACTCATTGCAATCCACTACTCTAAAACATTACATCAACCACCTAGGCCAGAGGTGTCAAAAAGGAGGTTGAGAAGTGATTTGTCATCAAGTAATGAATGGATTAAGGCCAACTATATGAGAGTGGGTCTTATCTCCTAAAATTTGAGCTCAACTAAACTTAGGAGGGGTATCCTAGAGGTATGTAAACTATATGAACAACTAAAAATGTTGTCTAGACCCAACTCACTCCCTTGACTCCAAATCTTGTCACTAAGCAAAGAGGAATTAGCCACAAAAGGACCTCTAATAGAGATGATTTTATCCTACTCTTACCACACACCTACAAATGATAATAGAAATGTATCCCCCAACAAATGAATCCACTTAACTTGGAATACACAGGGGTAAGAGGGAAGGTGTTACATACATGATCATGGAGATGGAAAGAAGAATGGTTTTCAATATATTAAATGTATGTTAGCCTTTACCAGTCAGACAAGTTCCTTCTCCATTGGGAGATAAAGTCACTAGTTTAAAAGGGATAAAGAAGTGTAGGGAATGAATGCATAAAGGATTTGAATGAGCATCTTCATCATGATGTATTTATCTCATCTCTCATAATAAATATTATTTAATAATCCTAATAGAACTACAACCATCCACATGAAAAAAATGAGAAGAGCATCACAAAACATTGCAATGAATTAAGACATTGTCACATATTTATCTAATCATCTATTAAATCCATATCAACAAATGTGATAGAGAAAATGAAAACAAGTCACCTTGCAAGATAGTTACAAACTACATGGAGACATTTGTGTGAGCATCTGTCACTGAATCAACTTTCCCATGCATCAAAATACAAGCCATTTCCCTCCTAAACAAGTTGCACTCATCAAAATATAGGAATAAATTCATGAATTTGCAGGTTAAAAATGTTTCCCATACATCATTGTGAGACCCCATTTCTATGAGGCATATGTTTCCTCTAGCTTGTCAACCCTATTGAATTGGCAAGCTAGTGAGCTCACTAGCTTTCCAATTTGATAGGGTTGACAAGATAGGAGCAGCGTATGCCTCATAGATATGGGGTCTCACAATGGCACCCCATTTCTATTTACATCACTATGACACCCCATTTCTATGAGGAATATGCTATACCTACCTTGTCAACCTTACCAAATTGGCAAGCTAGTGAGTTCACTAGCTTGCCAAGCTCACTAGCTTTCCAATTCGGTAGGGTTGACAAGGTAGGGGTAGTGTAAACCTCATAGAAATGGGGTCTTATAGAGATTTACATCACCGCGAGACCCCATTTCTATGAGGCATATGCTGCCCCTACCTTCTCAACCCTATTGAATTGGCAAGCTAGTGAGCTCACTAGCTTGCCAAGCTCATTAGCTTACAATTGTGGTAGGATGGACAAGGTAGAGGTAGTGTATGCCTCATAGAAGTGGGGTCTCACGATGATGTAATAACCCAAGACATAAAAAAAAGGGTTGAGAATAATTATGAGAATCATCATGATATATTAATTGGAGAGGTGAGTTCACATCCTTCTGATGCAAACTTTAGCCTCGAGTTGAAGCATACTAAATGAAGAAGGGTTGATCAAGTTTTAATGTCAAATAATAATGATGGAAGGAGTTCTAGGGTTTATAGAAGAGAAAGAAAATATGCCTTTGTACAATATAAGAGATTTTTAAAGATTTTTTCATAAATCCACTTTCTTTTCCTTCAAGCCAACTTTAAATGTAAACCATAAACCATTACATCTAACTTTAAATGTAATATACACATTTAACTGAGACATATATTAAGGAATATACACATTTGCATGTATTAATTTCTCATAATTTTTGTATATCAAAAAATATACTAAGTCAATAACAAATATTAGAATAGTGATGGAAGAACATCTTGAAAATCCTCCCATTTCTCAATACTTGTAGCAATACATGCAGTGAAATAATCCTCCCATTTGCAACCCAGATCATGAAATATATTGTACAAGAAGAAATAAAAGGAGCTACTTCCCAGTTTCTTATCTCCAATCCACCTCAGGTGGCCCAGTTATTTGCATTCCAAAATGCTTCAAAACATGTACATCCCTTGCTCTCTTGGAAACACATGGGTAGTAGCCTCTCTATGGTTGTGCGCTCTCACTAGAATTTGGTCGATAAAAAAGTTACAAAAGCCTATCAACTTCAGACATGGACTCACATAAAAATCATTAAAAGACCAATAATTGAATAATGTCAGACATACACCTTTTGATGAGATCTATTATCACCTTCATGCATGCTATAAGTAGATCGATTGAAAGTAATACAATGGTGATGTGTCCCATCTTT
>VDFB02183660.1:0-12976 GCA_007258455.2 Sequoia sempervirens
GTTCAATATGAAATCACTGTATAGTTTCCTAAGAAAAAACTAGGGGACTTCACAATTATTGCATGATCGGTCATGAAAGACCATGTACCACCTATCATAAAAATGGTTCCTAATCTTTTGGTGGTGACACCAATGAATAGGAAATCTCTTTGCATTGAGGCTAAGATTTCATTTTCCAGCGTGGGTTAGTGAATAACAATGAACACAAATCACCTTTTTGTAATTTTTAAATCCTTTATTTGTTTATATGATAGTTTAACTGCATAATATGCCCTAGCCGCTTGCCTCCTATCTTGCCATCCAGTTATTTGTTTGTTAATTGAATCCACATTTTTTAACATATCTTTCAATGAATTTGTGAGGGTCATTCTTTCTGTGGTTGAACCATTTGGATCACTCAACCTACTAATAAAATCTTCAATCTATTTTTTGTTGTTCTCAATCTCACTCATTAAATATAAAATCAACCTAAAAATTAAGAAATTCAAAACAAACAACAAACAATACTTACCTCTCCCACCTCTTCGTCATCATGGTGCCATCCTTGCAAAGAAATAGCAACTCTTGTTGAAGATTTGTTCCCAATACCTTCTCCTAGAACACGAGCATGAAAGTTGGGGGTTTTGGCCGTGGGAAGAAGAAGAAAATAGTCGAAGTGAAAATGAAGACTTTCACTTTTTTTTCTTTTAACGTGCTATAACGCGAGCGCATTATAACTTGCTCACGTTATAGCATTTTCAAACTTTTTTAGAAAGTGGCCACAAAATTGCTACCCAACTTCATGCACCCACCCTGTGTATGAATGTCATGTGCTACAAATTCTTGTTGTATATTGTTGGATCAAATAACTAGCACACATATATTAAATATTAATACATATAAAATACAATCAGAGTTATCCTTGCTGAGACACTATTTTCATATTTTTCTCTAATCAAAAGCTCTCACAAATAATTAATCATCTGTGCTAAATAATCTTTGACAAATCTAGATTTTTTCCTTAAATAAATTAAGTATTATTTGATTTTGAAATATTTGCATAGAGATTTAAAACATAAAGCAATGTAAATGAAAAAATAAAGTTACCATCAAATTGATAGTGAGATTTTGGAGACTTTTACCACTAAATGATAACTCAACATAGTTTGTAGATGTGATACTTGTTATAAGTTCCAATGTCACACTATATGTAGCCTATAGACTAAATATCTATTTTTTTATATTTTTTAAAATGATTGTTTTAAATTCTAAATTAATAATCTAAATAAACTGAATATTAAAAGTAAACAATTATCACACTACAAACAACCTACATAAATAATTTAAAATGTTTTCAATTAATTTTTTTTAAAAAAATTAACGGTTTTTATAATTTATAATGAGGACAAGGAAGAATAAGATAGAATATCAGAACCTGTTCAATAAATAGATGAGAAGTTAAGAAAACTAGAAACGAAATAATATAACACTTGTAATTGTAACTTTAAAATTAGTGTTAATAATAAATACTAATAATTTATAGTCTATACTAATAACTTATAATCTTGAACTTATCATTCTCTCAACTTTATTAAAATTGCATTACAGTTTTTCCCACCACTCACGGTCCACCCCTCTCGATTTTGTTACAAACTCATATTATGTAGGTAAAAATTGGGAGAAAATGAGTTTGGGGTCAAATGACAGCATCTCAGAAGTCATTTTCCTTATACATTGAGTAAAAAACTGCCAAAATCTTTCCTTTAAATTATATGCAACCAACCTAATGCAGTTCTCATAAGCTTCTTGAATGGCGATGCACAAGTAATCTCCCACTGTAATGCACTCCCGGATCCACCTATCTCCGTTAAACAGTTGAGGGAGAGAAGCGTCAGGCATCCTTGCAAATTCTTTCCACTTCCAAAGCAACTTATCTTCATCGTCCTGAAACAACTCCCAGATAACAAGAGGCAGAATATCCAAGTTGAATACCAGAAGAACAGACGATCCATATGCAGCCATAAATGTCACAGTCCTTATGTAATCTTCTTCCAGTTGGTCGGCTAATTTGAGATCTTCAACGAGTTGATCGGGTAATCGATCTATTCTCACAGGATTAATACATGAATCATCTTGGATACTGTAACCCACAATGATACCCCTCAATGCCATCCAGAAAAGAACACCATTGCACTCAACCCTGTGATATCCAAACACGCATGATTTTACTTCCTCTGTAAACTGAGATTTAATCCTCAATAAATCTTGACAATAATGGTAGATTCGGAAGGAAAAAATTTTAGGGCAAATTTCCGTCACTACAAAATAGGGTTCTCCATTTCTCCCTTGCACGATAAAGATACAATCGCCAGTACCGTTTATTTTTATATTTGAATCAATTCTCATAAGCGGATTGCAAATACATAATTTTTGGTTTCTTAGAAAAGGCAACAAACCAAGAGGTGCTGTACTGGGTAACATGTAGTTTGTGATATCGTTTCGCCCAGGAGTTGGAAGGAAAGATAAAGAGACAGCCCTCCATTTTTTAGCAGAAAAGCAGTAGGCCGTACACTCATCTTCACACCAAATGAGAAGCCATGGATTTTGGCTGGGCAATGAAGACAGAAAGCTGCGCGCAGACAAAATAGCATTCCATTCTTTGGAAACCATGCGAGAGCGGCAGATAGATATTAATGGAAGCTTCGCAAATATGCGTTCAAGGACATGTTCATTCAGCTTAGATATACTACGCTTCCTTGATATGTTGATGCCTTCTTCCTCTCCTGCAACTGCAGAAATTATTTTTCCCTCCATTCTTTTCAGCTCCCACGCTTCCTCTTCCCCGATTGTATTCTTTGAGCACAGGATTACACTCAGTCACTTTTATAGGGTTTTGGTGTGGAGACGTTTGGTTAACTGGCCTCTCGTCCGCAGTGGAAACTTGAGCGTCAAAACTAAAATAGTGTATTTTATAGGGTTTTGGTGTGGAGACCTTTGGTTAACTGGCCTCTCGTCTGCAGTGGAAACTTGAGCGTCAAAACTAAAATAGTGTATTTTATAGGGTTTTGGTGTGGAGACCTTTGGTTAACTGGCCTCTCGTCTGCAGTGGAAACTTGAGCGTCAAAACTAAAATAGTGTATTTTATAGGGTTTTGGCGTGGAGACCTTTGGTTAACTGGCCTCCTCCGCAGTGGAAACATGAGCGTCAAAACTAGTAAAATTAATACATGTATCTATTAAATAGACGCTCTTGATGAATATGGTTGCCTATATGAAGCATTTAGGTACAAGGATTAATGTCGATTTAAAATTATGTATATCTTAAAATGTTAAAAGAGTATGTGTCAAACAATTAATAATTAGTATTTATATGGGAAAGGGGTGTAAGGGTTATCATCGATAGAATTAGTTGAGTTAAAAGTTTGTTTTCAGAGATGGGGCAAGGAAGATTCTTGAGCTCGAGACAAGATTTTGTAGTCTTTTTGAACCTTTTAAACGAAAATATTGTTTGTGAGTTAAAGTTTGCTTTTAGATATGAGGTGAGGAATATTTCAGCTACTTGGTAGTTGTAATAGTTTTGATTGCATAAGAAGGTAATCTACACAGTGTGAACTCCCCCATGAAAGATCCATTCTTGGACTGAAGTTTAATTAGTTTATCCCAAACCTATTATTTCTTGCAACCCCTCCAACAAGTAGAGTATTGTTGTTCGAATGGCATAGACAACATCCAATAGGGACTTAATTTTCATTTGAGTATATGACCCAGTTTAAAATGAAAATCTTAAGAATTTGGTCCAAGCTTATCCCACATTAACTCATAAGCTCATCCAAGATTAACCAAACAAAAAAGACATTGTCTTCTTCAAGAGATTAAAAAAAATCATTTTTTTGTGTTCAATTTCAAAATTAATTAAAAATTAAATTAAAAAACCCAACAAATTTACTTCAACATATTTCGCGTGGTCTCTTGGCTTCTATTTCTTCCTGTCTTATACCCCATTGTAGTGAAGCAGGAGGATCTCCGGTAACTAAGAGCTGATGAGGCTTAGTATTTGTCCACCCATATAAATGTCTTGGATTATCATGATGTGTAAAATGACTTGTGTATGACCTCAAAAGCTAGTCCTGACGCCTCTCCTCAACGAAATCTGGTTATGCCTATTGAGGGGTTTGGATCAAACCGCTGTAGGTGGGTCGATGCAGAAGGTTGTAATAATGGGAAGATTTATAATTTTCGTTGACCGAAAATCTCTCAGTTCTTACTGTTGTTTGCCTCCTATTTAAATTGTTCTAGGAAGCGAGAAACAGTCTCTCATTGCTCACGTCCCTCTCCTTTGAATCTTGGCGTCTGGCCTAATTCTACTTATATATATGTTACTATGTTAGTAAACTGAGCTCACACACCTTTATCTATGAGAACATATAGATTCATAGAATGTTCAAATAATGTACCTCTTCCTCTATAGAGTGTTGACATTTAGTAGGGCCATGAAAAAGGTACCATTTAAATATATATAGATAAGGGCCAACCCCCCATATAATTTGTTACTGAGGATACTCTCATCCTTTGTGGTAACATAGGAATTCTTAATGGAGGGAATCATCATTTAAACTTGAAGAGTTATGATGGAATATAACCTTTAACATGAATATATGCTCATATTTAGAATGGTTAGATGTGGTCATAAAACAACATCTATAAAATAGTTATGGGTTAAAATATTATTGTGATACAATTTTTATGGGATGAAAATCCTATAAGATATCACCTTTACCTTATCAAGAAAAGGTTAATTTGGAACGTCTCAAGTTGGAGACTAGGGAGATGGAAGAGATATAAACTTGAAGAGAGCCTTTGGGTTAGTAAACCTTACACTCTTTTTAAATTTTACAAGGCATCAAAGTCGAATTAGGAGGTTGCCTATATCATGCATTATGAACCTCCATACACATAAATATTGTTGGCTACTTGACTTTTTGAAGAAATGTCTATGTAGACTCATTCTAAAAATAGAATTGTTTCTTTGGTTCATGTTGATTTCGATATTCCACGTAAGAAAAGAAATAGTTTTCTGATAAAGATAATGATCTTTTTATCAAATAATTACTTTACTTGAATAATGAATGATTGATTTCATTGAAGCAAGGAATAAGGTTTTAGAATGCTACCTTATATGCAATGATAGATTTCACGAAAATCATGCATTATGAACCATCATCCATGTAGATAATGTTGGATGACATGATTTGATGTCTAAGAAGGATCATTATAAAAAGATAATGCTTATGAACCTTATATATATATATATATATATATATATATATATATATAAATGAAATGTTGCCAAATGCATGTCTTGATGTCTTTGAAGATTTGTTCTAGAAATGGAATGATTGCTAGATAGAATTTTGACTATGTTTCTCAATGTAAGAAAGGTAATGCTTGCTCATAAAAACTATCAAACATGTTTCCTCATGATAATTGGATAGGAGGTAATATGGTATGGAATTACTTTACTTAAGAATGTATACTCATAAATATACCCATAGATATGTATATACATACATACATGAGCTATACCTTCTTTATTTATTATTGCATATTTTATTCACTTCCATGCTAGTACTTGCATGTTCTTACATTTGATCCACTTCATTACTTGATATGTGCTTATGAAAAGATTGTTGGATGATTTTCATGCAAGTAGTCATGTTATCTTGATAGCAAATTAGTACTTTCAAAGATTACTTGTTATTTTAAGAAAAGATGGACTTATCAACGTTGACAGTAATCTAACATGAAGTCTTTATGACTGTTTTTGTATGAGCACAAACATCAAGTATGATGTCATTTTTGGTGTGAATTATGTGATGGTCATGTTATAATTTAATGTTGAAATTTATTTACTTTCATGTTTGTACTTGCATGCTCAAACATTAGAACCTCTACCCTTCTTGATATGCATGAATGAAAGGATTATTGAATGGGATTTATTGCATGTTGACAAACTAGTTATCTTGATTTGCATACTTATACATGCAAAGATTTACTGGCTACTTAAGAGATGTTGGACTAAACAACCTTGACGGTAAACTATTATATTGCACTCATGATTGACTTTGTATGTGCATGAGCATCAAGTATTGAGATGTTTGATGTATTCTATGTGAATAATATGATAGAATTAGATGATGACATTTTTTAGTGCATGTATTCTATTACTCCTATTTAGTATAGCATTGCTAGTTTTCCTTGTGTTGGATGGGGTATTCTTTGATGGATTGAATAATTTTGGGGAAGAAATTTCACTTCATGGAAGGGCACAAATGCGCTCCCACAATGTTCTCACCCTCGAGACGGTCGAAGGAGTTCAAGGCTAAAGGGATCTTGTCAACAAGGCACAAGTTTTTAGTATATTTTATAGTTTTGTTAATGACCAAGAGGTCTATTATAAGGGATATATTCCCATTTGAATTTTCCTTATAAATGACACATGTACTTTAAATTAATATTTCAATATAATTCTCTATATTTGTCTTGTGCATTGGACATGTGTCATCATGGTATGTGTGATGATATGTAAATTGTGTTTTTATTTAAGCTTAATTTACAGAGGTTATTACATTTTCTTTCAAAGATTAAGGTTCAATGCTAGGGCCTTGAGTTCAGCTTACTTAGTTGTGCAACTTGATCACATGAAACTCCTAAAAATTTCTTAGCACATGATGCATAAGCAAGTCGATAGGTGTATTCATGTAAAGAGAGTCTTTTAGAATTTTTCCACCTAACAAGAAAGGGACAATATTCCTTGTCTTAGAGTTCTTGGAGGAAAAGTTAGTTTCTCTCGGGGTAGTGGCTTTGGCACATAGACTTGTCATTAGAAAGGTAAAATTTTGATCAATGTTTGAGTGGCAACACCTTAAAATTTTGTGTGCATGACCTAAATCCTTGTTTATCTTAGAAGGCAACACTTCGGTGATTCAGATAACTGATTCCATACCTTATCCATATGTTGGACATGCATGCTTGATGCTTTTTCCTTATTTCTTTTCATGTTGTTGGGTAGTTGTTGCCTTGCACCTATTGGGATCACTAGATAAGTCATGTTAGATGCAAGTTTGGTTCTCTTGGATGCTAGGACCCATTTACCATATTACTTGTGTTCTAAAAAATAATGATTTGAAATGTTTCTAATATTTTTCTTAACTTGAACACAAAATCTAAAAAAAAAAATATTTTTTGTATGATGATATTTCCTTTTAACTAGAAGGCATATTGAAAACTATGTGCAATTTTTATGTTGAAAACTAGAGCAAGATGAAGTCCAAAGTTTGGTCTTCAAGGCTACGTTTAAATGCTTGAAAAGTAAAACTCATGTTGTATTAAAAACTTTCATAGTGCCTTTGTTTCATAACAATAAATGAGCATATGTATGCATGATAACTCAAGAAGGGATTGAATGCCTG
The DNA here is from genome assembly GCA_007258455.2 of Sequoia sempervirens. Classification (NCBI taxonomy): domain Eukaryota; kingdom Viridiplantae; phylum Streptophyta; class Pinopsida; order Cupressales; family Cupressaceae; genus Sequoia; species Sequoia sempervirens. The sequence continues at coordinate 7,448 of VDFB02183660.1, forward strand.
TAGGCATCCTAAGGTTATCCATTGCAAGAAAAGAAATGGTCAAAACATATGCATATCATACTAAGTATGTATTGAAAATTCTAAAAGTTGAACCCATGTCCATACAGTGCATACCGTTATGATAGGAGCCATGTGTTGCATGATAACAGGAATGCATGAGATGGTTAGAAAATTATTATTGCTAAATTCATTGATGTGCATGTTACCCCATTGTTTTAAGAATGCATTTTTATATACATGAATGAAAATTATGAAATCCATGAGGGGTTGACCTAGCAGGCCATCTAGGATGGTGACATATGTCCTTAGATTGCATTTTCATAATGTGTGTGTAATTGATTTCTAGTACACATCTTGAGAAAGTGGATATGGGTCCAATGAGTTATTTTGTGCCTATGGCTATCGTTGGATAGCCTATCTTCCTTAATGTGATATTGTGTGGAATAAATGACCCTACCTTGCAAGTGGAGGTAACTAAGTTATAATGTAAATTGAAGACCATCGAGTCTGAGGACTTCAATACGATCGCCAACATAAGCATCTAGATGTCATGGTACTAGGGTTGTGATAGTGACTTGAGATGTAGATTATGTAGACGGTCCTTAAGTGGGTAGCTCCTGTGTGACTAAATGAAAAGTAATCTCTTGCATAAGGTAATGTGTGCTTGTTTAGTACCATTGTATGGTTTTTCTTTGAATATGTAATCAAGGTGACTTCATGCTATAAGTCTTGGAATTCCATCCATGAATTTTGTGCTTTGAATCATTGATGTAAAATTGAAATTGGCTAAGAGCCAATTAAAAGCCAAGTCAAACTATGACATTTGGAAATGAATAGACATGTAATACTGTGATGGAAAATAGCTGCTTAGAATTTTTCATTTATTCATATTGTCGAATATATGGGCACATTACATTTGGAATTCTTAATGTTAAGATTGAATTATTGGAAGTGAATCTAACTCTTGCATATAATGTGGTATTCCTCTTCCTTAAGTCTTGCATTACATTGAAAAGAAGTAAATAGGAGAATGAATGGATGTCTGAAACCATTGCATGAACATGAGAAACTAGGAATTGAATTACTTATGAATTTCATTGAATATGTTCTCTAGCACACCTAGGATGAAAGGTGTCATGTAGCCCTTTACTCCCTTTACATGATTACCATGGATACACTATTGTGTGAAGTGTTTCAAATTGATGAAAATTTAATTTGATTCCGTTGATGAAAATTCTCTTATGTTGTAAGTACCACCCTTTGCACTTTCATTTTTCTTATAATTGGGTTAGTCACTAATTCCTTGATGATTGATTTCGTGACATTCGGTTGGGTATGTGTAGGATCATGATTGGCTAAAATGCGGCGATATGATGGGTATGTGTAGGGTATGTGGTTGATGACCTTTTTTTACCCAAAATAGATTAAACGAAAAGGGTTTTTAAAGGAGATTCTCAGCTTTCCACTGATATAAATTATGCTTTACTTTGAATTTAATAAATAATTATTATTCATTTTCTATTTGAATTACAATTAAAGTCCTAGTTGATAGGCTAATTGAAAAACATATATAGCTTTCAAACAGTATCACATTTTTTGAATCTAAAACATGTGTCACATTCTATGCTCCACATACTATAGGATTAAAAAATAAATAATTAAATTTCATGAAGTTTTGACCAAGTTAAGGTGGTTAGACATACAAGTTTTATATTTTTAAAGTTGTAAAAATTCATAATTAATTATTTACTTGGAAAAAAGTTAAAAAATATGCATCACACATTGGGACATGAGTCATCTACTTATATCTAAATATTTTAAAAAAATATTATCACTTTAGTAATGGCTAGGGTGGTCAGACATACACCTACTTCTTATTTTTTCCTTGAAATTTAAGTACTCTTGCATTGGAAATTTCAGAATTTTCACCAAATAGATTTTTTTACAAATAAACCTAGTAGTTTAGAAACTACATTCAATTTGCTACAGATTCTATTATTACATATTTTTGAAATAATATAGATAACTTTTTCAAATTTTTATGTCAAGTTCCCTAACTCTGATTTTTCTGAATTTTTTGCCACTTAAGGGCCTATTTTTTCCATGATGATCTTGCACATACCCGGTCATACTTGATTAACTGTTGGAATTGTCAACATATCCTAACCTAGAGGTTTAAATGGGCATTTCTCCTCTTTTGAGTTCATTTTTGAATCTTTTGGCGACTATTCCAAATGTTTGACATTTATGGTCCTATGTCATGTTAAGTATTGTAACCTATTGGGTTCACTGTGAACAATGATAAAATTCAAGGGAATAAATTGCAGAGAACGTACCAAACTTGAATCAAAATCATGATTAGATTTCATTTTACAACCTTGTGTTGTGTGACATGTATGTATGATGTTGTGTATGATAAATGAAATGGCATGCATTGTGTGATATGCATTGAGAAAGCATAGATTTCTCTAAGTGGTTGATATTAATGTATTCTTTTTGTTCATGCAAAGATGTGTTGAATATGAAAAAAAATGTTTTCTTTATAAGTTTATATGTTGATATACTTGAGTGGTTTTATCTTTTGGGATGGGTGCCGAATGTGGAACAATAGAGAATGGAGATCCTCTTTTCAAGATATTCCCACTTATTTCAATTCTTTGTCCAAAGCCTAGACCATTGAAAAATATGGTTAGCCTAGAAAACTTTATTGCTATAATTCTCTACCACATCTTGTAAATAAGACATTTCTATATCATAGATATATATATGCAAGTAGATATTACAGACATGTACCAGATTCCCCCTTGCCCCAAATATTTTGAGGTAGCTAGGCACTTCATGCAGGTATGGTAGATCTTCAAGTATGAAGACCTTCGTGGAAGTAAAATCACCATGATCGGGTGGAAAAGCACCAAAATTATGTTATCATCTTTTAAATATGCATGAGTGGATTGATAGCTGGTGATGATTGATAGTCAATGACTAGCCACATATGGATAGATATTCAAGGATTTCACATATTATTTTTTGCATATGATTGCTTGATTACTGCTTGTATGATGCACTATCACTATTATGAGTGTTGTGCTTTATATAACATACTAATATAAGAATGATACACTTGCACATGAGAAATTATAATAGGTATGAAGGTATTTATCAACATGTGATTAACTCTAATGGATTGATACTTTTGACTCATATACATTGACGATCTTGAATCACAAATGAGTCTCTATGTGAGAATGCTTTTAGTAAGGACAATATAACTTGGACGATTGGAGAACGTGCATAGTTGATTTGTAAACAAACAAGAGTATCATTTGTGAAAGAAGGTATGTGAATGAATTTTATATTCTCCCTTATATATGATCAAGTTATGATCTAGTCAATATTAATTATATTTTGGAATTGTAGTCCTTCCTTACAATATTGACTTTCCCATGAGGTACTAATATTTGCATTAGCTATAAGTAGTACAAGTATGTGTAAGGAAAGATAGGAACAATGAAAAAGAAACATGAGCAACTTGGCCAATGAAATGAAACACCAAGGTATGGTAAGCACGGGTAAATGTGTGCATGAATATGATTATGGAAATATGAAATTATGCAAAATAAAATTGTTTCTAATGTTTAAGTAATGAGATGATTACATCATAATTGGATAAGAAGAAGCATTAAGGCTAAATCCTAAATATGATTTTGATTTTAGGTACTAGCATGGACTACAGTGTAATGATATTTCCATGAGTGTCATAGAAGGATCAACACTTTCGTGAGGGTGAGAATATTGTTGGAGAAGAGGTAAACTAGATTTGTAAAGTTGAAAGGTAGTAATGCAATACACACACTCACTTAGAAATTGATGCATGAATGTTCTTCCACTGAGTGTGATTCTCTTAATTTCAAATGAATATGCATGGATGCATGAAAATTTGAATGTATTTAGTTGGTAAAGATGCATATCATGTTTTGTATGATCTTTTATGACCATGTCTTATATGAGCTTGGACATAATGAAAAAAAGAATTGAATCTACTTGCTTGGTGAAGAGTGAAGCCTCAAATACTTCAATGCTTATTTTGAAATACATTGGGATGATGTCTCATCCTAGTGGGGAAGGATGTCATAGCCTATTTTCTGAATAATTAAATTATTATGAAAATAAATTCGATTGCTAGGTATTGTATGGTTATTTGTAAGCTTGTTAATGAAAGAAATCAATAATAAATAAATAAAATTTGTTTATTTATGTTCTTGGAATCAAAACGATTAATTAAAATTTACTAATATATTTAATAAATATTATTTGAATGAATGAGGTGGGTGAGTGCATTTATTTTCATGAAGGCACCATCTTTAATTTCATGTAGGCATTATATTGCATGAAGGAAATATCTTCCATTGCATGTTCATGATAGTTGTGTGCATTTAAGCGCATGCCAGTTACAATATCTTTTGCATGAACAAGTAAATGGTTCTGCATGTTAGCATGTATTTTTCTTTGCATGTTATCTTTGACTATTCAAGTGCTTTGGATACAAGGAAGATCAATTCTCTTTATATAAAAAATATTGTATTATATTTAAAAAAAAAGGGTCATTGGGCATTAGGAGGAGGTAACCCTCTCGTAATGGGAGGGGGGTTGTGCATTCTTCATTTCTTACGTCTTGTATTTCCCAACCTCAACTTGTTGCTTAACCCAATTCTCATGGGTGGTTAGACCACTGTGCACGTAAAGGGATTTTAGAATCCTTGAAAGATTAGTTTGGATCGAATGGCAACCTGTTGTGGGAATTTTTCTCTTTTCTCAATGGCCTATAAAGAGACAATATCATATGAGTTATATGGTTTGGAGTACCATCACGATCATGACAGTGAGGGGTAATGATCTTTAACATAAATGGTGAGTCTTTCTTTTCTCATGTATAATTTCCATTGGAGTATTTTGAAAAGCATATCATGTGTTCTAAGAAATAGGAGGCACCATTCTTGCTTGTCAAATCCTTTTGGCTTAAATCACATAGTAGAATTGAATCTAGAGGACTCTAACTCCCATCCTTGATGTCTACTATCTTCCAATGTTTAAATTCTTTTTCGACCAATTCGTAGGAGTTCTCATGCGGGTTTACATAGAGGAAGATCAGAACATCCATGATTGTTCTATCTTGGTTTCCGCAAACTTTCCCTCCATTGCATCTTCTATGATTTTTTTTACCATATCCCATTGTATCGACCACCATTTGATAATCGCTTTCTTGACCCAAATTGTTGAAAGGACCTTGCTTTTAGGGTACAGTAAAGCATGCCTTTATTTGATAGCTTGATTTATATTAAAATGTAAATGTGTTTAGTCAAGGTCGGAACTGAGTGCTACTGTGTCACCAAAAAATGTATAGTTGGACATTTTTACACTCACTTGAATCTTTCTTATGGACTTTGGCTTGATTTTTCCTAGATTTAATGTTGTAATGTGGCCAACACATTCACATTAGGTCTTGGACCCTTGAGAATCATTGTCGTGTAA
>VDFB02183661.1:0-47435 GCA_007258455.2 Sequoia sempervirens
TAGGATCATTAACTTCATCTTGGATATTCACAGCTCCATGTTCGTCTGCTTGCAGAACCACATTCTCTGGGTTGTGATAATCCATATCATCTGCCCTAGGGCACCCTAGCCTTATAATAATGATAGACACAAATAAACCATGATCATGATCAAGTGATTATATATATATATAAAATGTTAAAACAATATAAACATTTACAACTTCAATCAATATAAATACATATAATGCAACTTACCAATGGACGATAATCATGCACCCCTTCAAAGTGACCATGCTGCCTACAATGTTTCTCAGTTGTTCTGATTAAAAGTCATCTCTTCTTTAATCCCTTACAATTATTGCAGGGAGAATAACATTTCCCATCACCCTTTCTTTTCAATTTAGCCCAGAATCTATCAAGTGTCTTTTCATTTTGTTCTGGACTAATATTATCTGACATGATTTTTCTTTTCCAAGCTTGACTATTTAGATCTTCAAAAAATATAAAACTCACACTCCAATAATTTTTATTCATAGACAGGTAACAAAATCTAATAATTCTGATATTTTACACCAAAAAAATTTGGAATGCAACGACCCCTACAAAAGAGAAGATAGTCTGAAGTTAATGACCCTAAAACACTTTACAATGCTAATTCCAAAACTTATTAAATTCTGATTTTACTATGATTTCCAACTGTTAAGACTCCTAAAATCAGAATATTGAACTTGATCACAAAATTCCTACAACAATGGAGGTAGCGAGCTAGTAAAAGCAAGTGACCCATTCCTATGGAGCAATGAGTCGGAATCATCATTGCTAATGTCAATATGGATTTATCCTTTTAGTTAAGGATGCAATGTGTCACTTCTTATGACGAGCTTATCCCTAGGGCCCTCAACATTGAGAGAGCCCTAATAAAAAACAACAGAAGCATTGGTAAGAGTATGATTAGGGTACAAACCCTAGGCCTCCGTCGAAACATAAACAATAACTATTGTGGATTAGTGAGGTTGCAATACCAGAAAGATTGAGACAATGTAGGTAATAAAAAAATCTTGCAATCTAAAGATTGTAGCCAATAATAAGCACACTATGTAGCTTACTGACATTTGTAAATGCAATCTACAGTAAGAAGAATGACAGTCACTTGAGATGTGACAGTCAAAAACAGGCTAAGCAGTGATAAGATAATAAAGCTCAAATCTTGCATAGTAAAGTGGAGATTTTAACAGTGAGTTTCCTTACCCCCTTGCTAACCTTAAGGGTTTTTCAAATGCTTTTGGTAGTGTTAGACAAGGCAAATGCAATCAAGGAATGACTGTCCAAATGAAGTAACAGTGGTAATCATAGGTTCAATGTTTCTTCTTATCCATTAATATTGTATAATGGAGGTAGTGGATTGCATGTTTGAGCAGTGTTTTGAGACTCACCAAAGATGGGAAAATAGTGAATAATACCTTGTGGACTGTGAAGTAGTGTCAATAAGGTTGAAAGATCTTAAGAACCACAATACCATGAAACAATGAGTCCCCTGTAGTAAGTAGGCAGTCTATAGGGCATAGTTTAATTTTATAGAAAGATGCTCATGAAAGGAATCTTCAAGTGATAGTGAGTGAGCTGTTTGAGATTGCAGCTAAGGGTGCAATACCTAGTCTTAAAGGAAGTTAGCAAAGTAGTAAATGTGCAAGAAAATCGAATCGTACACAACAAAAAATTCACAATGTTATCCTCCATAATGCCTTGAGTTTGAAGACAAAAATTTCATTGTATCTTCATGATGAAAGTGGTGAGCTTAATGGTCAATCACTGGCAACCATGATTTTAAAACATGTTATTGTGCTTATGGAGGCAACATTTTCAGCAAGGCGTGAGTGGTTTGGAACAATGGCAAGTATGAAGGACTTGTTTTATATGCATACTATGCAGATCTAGCTTAAGACACCGTTCTTAGAAGAGATTGAAGGTGGATTATGGAACTCAAGGGTTGCCATGAAAAAGATTAAAGCAAAGACTGAGATCTATTTAAAAGCCACGGTCATGAAGATATTAAAGATGTCACATGCAAAAACCTAGTAGCTGGAGTAATGAATACAGTGCCAAAGAGGATAGTGTGCAGGGGCAGATTTAGGAGATCTCCACATTATCTAATTATAGGGAAATACATCATTTATTTATTTTTTTAATTAAAAGAAATCATTCTAAACCCTATATAGGATACATTGATACTTCAAAAGCCTCTGAAGGAATTTGAGATTATGCAAATATATGTCAAGTAACATTCATAAGGTTTAGAAAATCTTGATCACTCTCTAGAATAGCCCATTAAACATGGGTTGTGCTTGAATGCACTACATAATTGATATAACACAACCACTCTACATATCAACCAGAGTTATAGGCTCTTTATTGCAGCAAGAGGTAATCACTCTTGGATCATGCTATAATTACATCCTAACCTGTTAAACTTGAGACAACTTGAATGCACCCAATGATGATTATTGACACCTACATTATACAACCCGAATTAACTACATTATATGAGTGCCTCCATTTCTATCACCACATAGCCACATTAAACTTGGGTCACACATGAATGCATCCTATATTTGTTATAGCACAACTGTGCCACATGACCAATACGTTATGGATCACATAATTATAGTCACAAGAATTGCTTCCGCTAGATCTTATGGTGATTCCACACAACAAAATCTGACATGAAATTCTCAAAACCCTTAACCTCTAAATGAAATCTGATGAGATGTTGCTTTAAAATATGATTTTCAAACCTGGAACTAGAAATCTGACTTCACAACTGAATTCTACAAAAATACAATGACTACCCTCATCCTGGTGATATCTTCTTGATTTTTTTCTGATTTTTCCCAAGAAAATCATCCTTAGTTCTCCACAAACTGTCTCAAGTAGAGAAAAACACTGTCGCAATAAATTAGGCGTGAACTCACTTTTCTCTATGTCGGCCACAATTTGACTTTTTTTAATTTTTCATGTTTGTCAAACATTCGACGAAAATAATAGTCGACATTTTGACGAACCCCAGGTTCATCAAAATTTTGACGAACGTCATGGATAAACTTTCAAAAAAATTGGAAATTACACATCAAATTTTACAAGCACCCGACAAACATCGAATTTTACATATTTTGTCAGACAGTTTCGTCGTATTTTGCAGTCAAATGTATTAGTGATTAGTGACGAGACCTTTCTCCACCCAACACCTATCATTGATGATACCACCCCTAGCACCACTCAAATCATCGAAACCATCACATCCTCTTAATCCACTGAGCCCCCATCTCCTAACACCACATCGACTGAATCCATTGAATTCCCACCTCCTACTCCAAGATTCGTCGAACCCATTGATGACACCCAAATCCAATCCACTAAGATCCATTCCCATGAATGTTTTGAATCCTCTATCCCTCCATATTCCCCACTTAAAGAGTCCCACCAAGACTCCATTATCATGCCTCTTGCACATGATGAGTCATGCCAAGAGCCTGATCCAAAGCATGCCAACATATCCCCTTCTCTAGATCAAGATCCTACCATTCCATCTAGTTCACCTCAAGATCACAGTCCCCCATCCATTCCATCCCATAATCCCCTTGTAATTAAAGATTCCACTTCTCCATCTCCATCACATGAGCTCACTATCACAAATCCATAGCGTATCATATCCCATAATCCCTCTCCTGATACCACCCATCCAAATTTTGCTATCCCATCATCTCCCTCTCATGATCCCCCATCATCACCTAAAACTGCTATCCCCACACCGCTTGCATATCCCCTTGGTACTCTCACATTCTTCCATGGTGGCCTTCTCACAAAAGAAAAACACAGTGTATATGCCACCCATCATCCTCCACCTAATAATGGACTCACATCATGTTTTGAGGATAACAAAAATCCTATCATGGATCACATGCTCAAGAAAATGAACTATTAAGGAAAAGGTCTAGGCCTTCATGAGCAAGGTATTTTAGAGCCCATACAAGTCAAAGAACAAATCTACCTGCAAGGTCTTGGACCTATTTCCCAAGACTCACAATCTAAACAAGTCTTTCCAAAATAAATTCTATCTCCTCCCATCTTTCCACCCAATCATATACTGCCATCCCTCCTCCTCTATTGTATTGCCTCAAAACAACCATCCACATGCCTCCTTCATCTGCTCCATCCATTTTGGGTCCTTATGTTCCTCCCTCTACCATCTCCCATCCTCCATCTACTCTGTCCATGTTTCCTCTAGGCCGTACATCTATTTTGGGCCCCTATACCCCAAAATCATCTCCTCCATCTCAACCTTTCATCCATCCAACACCTATCCATGTCATCCATCATAAACATCCCTCTTGCATGTCCCCTAATCAAGATAAAAAAAGGCACATACCTACACATTCTCCATCTACACGTAATCCTCATAATCCTACCTCCATCGCTCCACATCATCCATCTCCTCACACCCATCCCATTGCTAGTAAAATCACTTTGGATGCCAAAGAAAAAGTACCTAAATCTAAAGATCCACATGAACCTAAAGCTCCACATGTCCCCTCTAAATGACATGTTGAAGAAAAGAAAAATAAAATCCAAAATGAAAATCAAATCTATAGCCTGCAAAGGTCCACCAAAGAAAAGATCAAAACCATGTGGATCCCAAAGAAAAAAGATGCAATGCCATCAAATGAAAAATCTGTAAGAACATCCAAAGTTGCTAATCCAAAAGCTAATCATTTTCATCCACCCTCTCCTAAATCTTTCTTGGGTCCCTATGTCCCAAAATTCACTATTCCATCTCCTCCATTAATCCTCTTATCTTTTCACATCCACCACCACATGTGCCAATGTTGGTCCTGAACACATCTCCCCATCACATATCCACCCCATCATTCCATCCATACAATTTCCAACATCCTACCCATTATCCCACGTATCTCCCCTCTCAAATCCCTCTAATTCATCCTCTTGCATAATCCATTTCTCCTAATAAGGTTTAACCAACATCCAACAGTTGGTTCGAACATGGGATCTTAATACCTCATATAGAACTTGATGCTTGAGTCCTTCAACCATATCTTTATAGCATATCTTCTAAATCCCCTTATCCACATCCCTATCCTTATCCATTTTCATCCCCCTACTATCCAAACATCCAAAAAAGTCCAAAAAATCAAAAATCAAAAAAATAAAATAGTAAAGAGAAATAATTCGTTCAATGTTGAAAACTTGGCAAAAAAAAGCACCTTGGATAAGTACTATGATGAAAACCTAGCAAACAAGCCTCATGCATAAACCCCCACCTGCACTTGGGGGCAACTTCCTGATATGCATTCCCTCCATCTATTATGCTTCCTACTATGCACCCGTCTTCTTGCTATACATCATTTTCATTCATCTCCTCCATCCTACCTATCTTACACATCCTGCTTGGCATATCTCATTTATCCCAATCCTTCCATCCTCCTTGTGATCTTGATAATGATAGGGGAAAACATATAAACATGCTTTGGACACCTCTTAGCATACATTCCCCTCATCCACACACTATCCTACTCCTCATTTGCATCATCTACCTTCTTTATCCACCCGTCATGCTACCCTCAATCTCCTTTCCTTATCCATGTATCCTATCTTCATCCATCTCACTCCTTTATTTTCCTATCCTTCTCTATTGCATCCTTCATACCTCCTCACGCATGACATATATAGAGTGGGGGAATCTATCTTCCTTTGTGATATAGTCCTTGGAGACAACATTCAGTCCATCAAAGCAATCCCTTCCATTTCCCTATCCTCATCTCCCCATCGTTATTTTTTATCCCTCCAAACAATCCTTATGTCCATCTCCCCGTCCTTATTTTCCTATCCTTCCATCATAGCATCCCTTTTCATCTATCATCTAGTCACATTCTCCTCATCCAAATCTTTATCTTCCTATCCATCAATCCAACCAATCCTTTTCATCTCCCAATCCTCATCTCCTCCTCATCCCATCTTATAATCCCTTGTCTTTGGTCTCTAGCTATAGGCTACTCCCCATGCAACCCAATTCCATCTACCTCATCATCATCACTTTCGCTTCTTTTACACATCTTTTGAATCTCCTATCCTTTCTCATCATTCATCTATGCATCTTGGCATCCTCCCACTTCATCTTTGCTGATTTGGATAACTATCCCATCCCTGAGCTTTGTGTAGTCACCATCCTCTGGTCCAATCTAAGAGGTATATCCTATACCATCGTGTTATTCTAATCATTTTATCCCCTTATCTAGGGTTATCTCATCATCCTTTATCCATTGTCTATTGTTGGTCTTTCATCGAACTACGTTGCCCCTACGCTTTCATGTAGACAAGGTCGATCATTTGATCTGCCATCGAGGATTTTTCCATCTGCACTTTTATCATCTATCATCAATCTTCATTGTCCACTTTGATCCTTTTCTCCATCCTATCTTTATCATCCATCAAATTCCCCATCATGGTCAGTCGTCAGCGTTTTATTGAACTACGAGGGCTCTACACTTTCACGTAGGCAAGGCTAATCTTTGATTGGTCCCCGAGCCCCTAGGTCACTAGGATGTGTCAGTATCCTATCTTGTGTCATGTCTCTTGTGTCATGTCATCAAGCGATGCCCTTATCTAGCTAGTTCTTAACAAACAAGATCCACTTGTATCAGTAGATCCTATCGGTTTTGAATATCCTACATCATATCGATCTTTTAGTTTAGTATCCATCATCGGTCTCAACAGGATGCATCCTTCCTAACAAACCTCATCAATCCCATCCATCCCCTTGATCCTATGGCAAAGGACATTTGAAATTTATTGTGATCTTTTGATGTTTTTGGCTTTTATTTATCATTTGAGCTCCCTATCATCACTTGTCATGGTCTCCTTGATCCATCATATCATGGTGTGTTTTGACTAGTCAACATAGGGGTGTATCTTGATCTTTTCTTTATTGTTGTCTTCTCGATTGTCCCATGTAGTAACCACCAAGATCCCTGAGGTCTTGTATTAAGTTGGGGAATCCTTGTGTGCTTGTGGTTATCCCAATACCTGGCCTGACCAAGGTCATCACAACTTTGGGGTGTTGGGATAGCCTTCTTGTTTGATGTGTTTGTTTCATGCATTAGACACTAATCTTCCTTGGTCTTTTATACCTTGGTGTATTGTTTCTTCTGCTATAGTAAAACTTAGTGCTCCTAAAATGGAAAATTTCATTTGGATTGCATTTCATCTCCATCCTCTCATCTATTCAAATCCTCCCCATTCATTCATCCTTCATCACTCTCCCCTTCCAATCCCCTGTTCCTTTTTCATCCTTTCTTAACCATCACTTTGCATCATCTTCCTCATATACCCTTTGCATCATCTTCCTCATATCCCCCTTGCATCATCTCCTCCATTTCGAGAGCACACCCGTGTTGTCTTGAACCCACATGTCCTCTCGAGGGGGCATCCTTCATCCCTAATTTTCATCATTTCTTCCCTTCTTAGTCATTCCTTTGAATGACTAGGGCATCTTTCCCAATCTAACCATCTTCTTCTAGGTCCTATGTTTTAATATTCTTTGAAATGATGCTACTTCATAACACCATCTCAAAGAGGGGAAAAATGTAGATACCTAAATTTGGACACTTAATTTATCCAAATTTATCTCCTTTCATCTAAGCATCCCATTATTTGCATTAATTAAGTAATATCCCTATTATTTAATTAATATCCTTAATTCTGCCAAATCCCTAAGGTATTTAATTAATAAGTAAATACCTTATCTCTTTAATCCTCCTTTTCATCAAATGAATTAAATAAATCCTCACATGTCACATCCCCTTCTTAATCCTAATTATTCTCCTAATCTCATCATTAGGGATGTGCACATGTTTAATCCTTGATTAGGATGTGTCACATCCTCCAATTTTTGCAAATTGTCCTCTAATCTCTCTTAACCATCTAACCCTCTTCTAATCATAATTAATTTATGGTTAGGATGTGCACACCCTTAATCATCATTAGGGTCACATCGTCCATAATCTCCCACTTGCCTCTAATATGTCATTAATTTGTCTAATTAGGTACTTGCACAACCTTAATCACTTAATTAGGTCAATCTAATCTCCATGTCATTTATGGAATGTGTTATAAGTCAACCCTATTAAATGCTTTCTCCTTTTGGAGAAGGCACCGCTTTCCCCATATGAATTTTTAGTTCACATTTAATCCCCCAATGCATTTCAAAGAATTTTAAATTCTTTCTCTTATTCCCATGTGGATATTTGAGGAATTTTTAATTCCTCACATGTCCTCTCACCCACATGTGGACAAGGACCTCCTTTATGAGATCTTGTCCAAATCCCAAGGTACTATGTAGTACCTCCATGTCATGTCCACATTATATTTTTCAAGCCACTTCACATGCCACATGTCAAGATGTGAGGGCTTGTGAGTTCTCAACTCACCACAGCCCTACATCTTGGCCTTGTTGGTTTAATCTTAATCATCCATTTCTCTAGAGAATTCAAAATTATCTATAAATCCCCCCTCTTTTCTCTCATTTTGAAGGGGGGGATAATTGTGCTAACGAAACTCTTGCAAATTTTTCACTTGAGCCATACTTAGCCAAATACTTGCACTTGCATCCATTCTCGCCTATTTTCCATTCATTTTGCATCTCAATCATACATATTTTTCCATCAAGAGGAGAATATATCACTTTAACAATTGAAGGGCCAACCAAAAGAACAACTCAACAAGGTAAAATGTTCCATTTTGTTTTGTCAAGCTAATCATTCACCCAATCTTGAGGTGTTAGGTGTTTAGGTGGTTCCTTACATGTTTTGTGTTGTTGCTCGTTTCTGGGACCACATTTTCTCCTAATCATAGGACCCATGGAGAATAACTCCATCCAAGGATCAAGGTATGCACTTAATTTTGTTGATGATTTTTCAAGAACTTGGATCTATTTTCTTCATAGTAAGGATCAAGTTCTTGATATATTTTCTGAATTTCATAAATTTGTTAAAAGGAATTATGGTTTTAAACTTAAAATTCTTAGAATCGATAATGGTAAAGAATATGTGAACAATTCTTTTAATAGTTATTTGAAATCATTTGGTATTAAGCATGAGCTAAAAATTCCCTATACACCTCAACAAAATTGTGTAATGGAAAGGAAGCATAAAACTATTGTTGAAATGGCTAGATGTATGTTACATGCTAAAAATATGTCTTATAAATTTTTGGTAGAAGCTATGTTTTGTGCTACTTACATTATTAATAGGAATCCTACTAAAGCTTTAAAGGATATAACCCCTGAAGAAGGGTCCAATAGGAAGCCCAATCTTAAGCATTTAAGAATTTTTGGTTCAATTGCTTATGTTCACAAACCTAAACAAAAGAGGCAAAAATTAGATGTTAAATCTTCTTATCATAATTTTGTTGGTTATGATGAAAATTCTAGAGCTTATAGAAGTTATAATCCTCTTACTAACAAAGTTAAAGTTGCTAGAGATGTATACATTTCTGAAAATGGTGTTCATGATTGTTCTAAAGTGCATGATATTGAATCTTCTCAAAATAAAGTTATTGTTGTGGAGGATAATCCTCAAGTCAAGAATCTTCTCTTAACCCTCCTAATGCATATCTTACTCATAGTGATAGTGATGATGAAAATTTTGATTTTCTCCTCATAATTCTTCTTCTAGTGATGATACTCCTACATCTAAAAGAAAGCCTAAATGATTTAAAAAATTTATGCAAGAAAGTGAAGATATTTTAGCTAGAATGAATCAATCTAAGACTAAGAAGGAAAATTAATGTAATTATGCTTTGATGTCTAACATTATGCATTCAAATGATCCTCAAACTTATGAACAAGCTAAAGATCAACCTCATTGGAAAAAAGCTATGCAAGAAGAATATGATTATTTAATTGCTAATAATACTTGGGATTTAGTTCCTTTACCTCAAGGTAAGAATCTTGTTTCATGCAAATGATTGTATAAAACTAAAGTTAATGCAAATAATGAAGCTAGCAAGTTTAAAGCTAGATTAGTTACTAGGGGTTTCTCTCAAGTTGAAGGATTATATTATAATGAAACATTTTCTCCAATAGCTAAGATTCCAACTATTAAATTAGTTCTTGCTTTAGCTTCTCATATGCATTGGCCTATTCATCAAATGGATGTTAAAAGTGTATTTTTAAATGGTGATTTAAATCAAGAAATTTATGTGTCTCAACCTTTGGGTTTCATTAAGGAAGGTAATGAACATCGTGTTTGCAAATTGAAGAAATCAATTTATGGTTTAAAACAATCTCTTAGAGAATGGTATTCTAAGATTAATGCTTTCTTTCTATCTCAAGGTTTCATTAGAAGAAAAAATGATCCAAATTAATATATTAAGTATAGTGAAAATGATATTGTGATGAAATATGAGAAAATGTGAAAGCAACACTTTTTACTCTTGATATCCACGTCCATTCACGTCCATGCAACTTTGAAATATGGATAGAAACAAATAGAACACTACAATCATCTGCTTGCTAACCCTACCTTCTCCATTATCGATTCTCTATGAAGGATTTTGTTGGTGCCATGCCTCCATTAACGTTTCCACTAAAGCTTTTGCTAGTGTCTCCCTCTATTTTGGTGAATGCCTTTTGTTAGTTTGTTGTATTGTTGCTAGTATTAATGCCTTTTGCTACTCTACATCCATTTTCTTATAAGCCTGTGAGGGACCCTGAATGACCCACCTAGGCGGAGGCTCCTTGCCCTCGACTGGTGATTGTTGTCTCTGCTTTTCTTCTTTGCGCTATAGATTATTTAGGTCTTACCCTTTATGTTTTTAAAAATAAGCAATGATGCAACCCCTTCCATTTCCAAAGAAAATTTTGGAGTTCTTCATTTTGCAACGTTGATGAGGCTCAAATGACTGCTAGATTGAATAGAGAGACCTCTAGCCCAGAAAACAAGATGAAAGCTGCAAAGTTGAAATCAATGCCTGGTGACTTTGTCGACGTGGTTGTGGAGGACCACTATGAATCAAATGATCTAATGCCAAAATACCTAACAAGTAAAACCTTGGAAATACAACTCCTTGATGACATCGTTGAGGTTATTTCAGAATATGAAAGTAGAATTGTTATTCTATTTTTCTTACGGGGAGTCCCCTCTAAAACTAATTTTTATAAATGGGCTCGATTCAACTAGGAAAATTGGAGATGGGAGATTGAAGCCATAAGAGGTCTTGGAAAATGGTATGTTTCATGCATGTTTAAGTCAGAAGATCACACCCAAGCTATTTTTCAATATGGCACTTGGACCATCTGTGGGAAAATTTGTTATCTGCAAGCCTGGACTTTCAATTTTCATCCTAAAGTCTCATCCCATTAACATTATCCCATGTGGGTCAAATTACCATACCTCAACTTTGCTTTTAGACCTGTCCTTATGGATATTGTGTCTCACTTGGGGAGAGTTATCCAGTGCAAGCATAATTTTGATAAATTTTTTAGCCTAAGAGTTCATTTGCGGGCTTGTGTGGAAGTAGATTTAAACAAACTATTGCCAGAAAATATCAAACTTATAGGCCTAGGTTTCGAATTGGATCAGCAAGTAGTCTATTTGAACAAGTGAAACACATGCTTTTACTATCGAAAAGAGGGTCATTTTATTCATGAATGTCCTATTAGGAGAAATAAGACTACTTAGCCTCAATCATATTTTGTCTCATCTAATAACCACTTGTCTTCTCCAACTTGTGCTTCACCCCCTCCCACTGAGCACCCTTCTTCTCCCTCTTCTCATGCCCCTAAGTCTTCACCTATCCCCTCTTCCACCCTTGCCAATCCTGCTAATTCCCATAAGGATTCTGCCCCTTCTTTTAAGGATGTTGTCATGTTAGATGGTTAGACATTAGTTAAGAAAAGGAAGGAGTCACTCGTGCTACTTCTTCTCCTCCCCACCACTCTTCTCCTTCCCTCCAATCCTCTCCTCAACCACATTCCTATGATTATTCCCCTTCCCATTCTTTCTCTCGCCATTAATCTAGATCTCCTTCCACCTCCAAAGATCATGAGGCTACAGACTTAACTTTGACTCTCGATAATAGTTTCAATGTGCTGCCTCAAGTAGATGACTCTTCTCCTTCTCACCATGAATTGTAGAATTCTCTCTTGGAATGTTTGAGGGATTTCTCTCCCTCCTCACAAGTTTAAAGTGAAGGACATCGTCAAGAAATGGAAGCCAGATGTGATTTTCCTCCAAGAAGTTAAAGTCAAGAATATTAAGCTTGAGGTTGCTCTATACCATATTTGGAAAGATGCTAGTTTTCTGCATACATCACATAATGATGGCAGAGGCGGGGCTGTTAGTGGGTTCGCTCCATGGGTGGCTAAACACATCATTAGTAATGGAAAGGACCCTTCTCATAGCTATGTTTGAACTCTCACATTAATTAATAACCAACTCATTGGTTTTTATTTAATTTATGCTCCCAATTTTGCTAAAGGTCAAATTGACCTTTGGAAATGGATGTCTAACAACCTCCCTACTACTGATTGGATCCTGGGGGATGATTTCAATATGGTTGAATACTCTCATGATCGCAATTGCTTTAGACCCTTTAATCTCAACCCTAATAAATTTGAAAACTGGCTTTTGTGTTGGAACTCCTTAGGAGTGATAGACCCTATATATCACAAGCTTTCTAGTCAATAAAAAAAATGGTTTTCTTAGTCTAATTGAATAATAGGAGAAGATAGGAAGATGAGTAGGCTAGACAGATTTTATATTTCTCCTATCTTTCCTTTGGCCCCAGATTCAGAGGGATTGTTTGTTTAGGTGGATTTTTATGCTACTCTTTTTTATCATTATCCCATAATTTGCAATATAAGCCCATCTCAAACTTCAAACATTGACCACTCGTTTCCTTTCAAATTAAATGTTTTGCATCTAAAGAATCATACTTTCTTGTCTGCTCTTGTGGGGATTTCAACCTCCCTTCCTAAACCCGATGAAGGGGATTCTTGGATTGATTGGTGGTGCAACACCATTACACAATGCACTAACTTTTTGTGTTCATTTGGCAAAAAGATGGCATGGCAGCGCAAATGTAAGGAGATATCCCTTCAAGGAAAACTTTCCTAGGCTAGAAAGCTCCTTAATGATGATCCTAGTAACATAAGAATTCAAACTTCTACTGCTGCTACAGAAGCTCAATTGTGTCAACTTGATAACTACAAAGGACAAGGGGCTAAAATTAGGTTTAGACTTTAATGGATAAAAGAAGGAAGCAAAGGCACCAAATATTTTTTCAATTACCTCAACTACAAGCATAAAAAGGAAAGAATTGGCACAATAAGGGATGAAGCTAATGTTATTCAATCCAACCCTTCCGATATATGCAACATTTTTAAACGTTTTTATGAAAATATTTTCAAAGATGACCAATATTGGCAGGATATCCAACAAGTCCTTGAGGATATGGTTAAACCTTATATCCCTCTCAAAACAACTTCTAATTATAGTCATTACTTGGATAGAATTTTATCATTGGAAGAGTTGGAAAAGGCTCTCTTCTCTATGGCCTCTTACAAAAGTCCTGACAACGATGGTCTTCCTATGGAATTCTACCAAGCTATGTGGCAAAACATTAAGGATGATTTTTATTGTTTATACTTGGAGGATTTTAAAAATGGATCATTGGGCCATATTATTAATGGTGGCATAATAAAACTTCTTCCTAAAGGGAAAAATGAAGATTCCACTTCCGGTTGGCATCCCATCACCCTTCTTAATACTTTGTATAAAATTATAGCAAAAGCCTTGGCCATTAGGATCAAACTGGTGGTGCAAAGAATTGTTCAAGTTGAGAAAATAGGTTTTATTGCTAGAAAATTTATTCTTGATAATTTGATGTTAGCTTGGGAGACTTGTGAATGGGCTCAACAATCTAGTCAAAATGATATTTTGATTAAACTCAATTTTGATAAAGCTTATGACATAATTCAATGGAGCTTCATTCTTAAAATGCTTGAATGGTTGGGTTTTGACCCCAAATTTTGAGCTCATGTTCAGATATTGTTTCAAGATGCTAATGCTCAGATTATTATCAATAACTTAATGACTGATCCATTTTCTTTGCAAAGATCTATTCGGCAAGGTTGTCCCTTAGCCCCTTATCTCTATGTCCTTATAGTTGATGCTTTGGGTTATTTACTTCAAAATGCTCATGATAAGAAGCTGATTACAGGAATCTAGTTACACTGTTGTAATTAATTCTCATTATGCTAATGAAAACCTGCTATTTCTGCAAAATTTTGAGAATATTTCCAACACTTTGGAAATATTTGACCTATACTATGAGGTTTCAGGTTCTAAACTTGCACATAATAAAACAATTTTTTTGCTGATCCAAACTGGTCCTATTCCCCATTGGATTCCTCGTGAGTGGAAACAAATAAAGCATGGGGAAATAATGAAGTATCTTGGTATACCTTTTGGCATCGTGGTTTCTCTTTCATCCATGTGGAATTGGTACCTTAATAAACTCAAGAACAAGTTATTTATTTGGGGAAATAAATTTCTCTTTGGCTAGAAAAATATAGGTTGTCAATAAATTTTTTCTTGCTACGCATGTTTATTACTCCTCATGTTGGATGCCTTCAAAAAGGGGTATGACGAGTTAATCATAATTATTTGTCAATTTTTGTGGGCTAAATGGGATGGTAATAGAGGTATTATTTCCACATCTTGGGCCCATTGTATTCAACCTAAGAGCAAAGGTGGCTTGGGACTTTTAGATCCAAGAACTCAAGGTTTTTGCTTGGCTACCAAATGGATTATTTTAGTTATCCAAGGAAATGAACTATGGAAGCTTCTTATACATAATCATATTAGACTTTCTTCTGTCAAGGGCAAATGGCAGCATGTAGGCTAGCTTGATAAAATTCTTCATTCCCCTTTTTTCTATAAAGTCTTCTTGTCCTCTCCAGTCTATTTGGAAAGCTTGGCAACACACATGCCATCTTTTAAAATGGTGAGATAACTCGCTTCAACATGGGTTTAGTTTCTCCACTTCTTCTATTTGGTGGAATAAGAATATTATTTATCAGGATCAACCTCTTGCTTTGAGCTTTCCAAAAAATTCCTACTTTTTGTTCAAAAAAGGAGTCTGCAATGTTTGTGATCTTTGGGACTTTTATGCTATGAGTTAGTTGTCATGGCACTCTATCAAAGCCCAATTTAACCTTAGCAATCAATACAGAGTGTTTTTGATTTTGTTCAATCTTTGGTTCCAATTGAGCTGACTATGAAGATATGCACTCCTATCCATTGTAACTTTTATAAAGATTGGTTATGACTAACCTCTAATCCTTTTCTTTTCTTTCCTTTGAAAAAGGTGTAACTTCAACTACTCCAAAATTTGCTTCTAAGTTCTAGATTGAACTCTAAGTGGAATTGCAAGTTCAATGAGAAATTTTGGGGTAAATTATCTGCCCAGATTTGGAAATCAAAGGCTAATATTGATTCTCAATTAACTACTTGGAAAGTTTTACATTGCAAACTCCCCATGTATAATAGGTTGAAATGTATGATGATCCAACCAACTAATTGCACCTTTTTTCAAAGCAAAGAAAATTTAAGGCATATCTTTTGGGGATTCCAATCTATTAAAAGGAAATGGAATATTGTTTTCCACAACCTACCAACTATCTTCGAGAATAATCTAAGCTGGAAAGAAGCTCTTCTTGGGGTTGGGTTACATCAGAACGTCATTGCTAATGGAGTCAGGCATGTCATTTTATCTTATATTTGGATAAATAAGTGCAGAGTTGTCTTTAATAACCTCAATGATCACCAGGGAGTTGCACTTCCAGGGCTTTACTCTGACATTTTTTATTGTCTGATTTCTCTCTTTTCTCATCTACAGGGCAAGGCTAAGAAGAATTTAAAGATTGATTTTCAAATCCAGCAAATCAAACTCCAAGTTAATCAAATGTTGAGCGAAAGAAAGATTATAGTTGCATAGGGGTTAAAGTCTCACTTTCAGGATTGATTCTATTCAATTTTTGTGATTGGTCTTCTCAGATTCCATTGATTGATCAAGTTGCTATTGTCATGTTTTCTCTTTCTATAGTTGTCAATTTGACAGATGTATTCCCTCTTGGGATTGTAATTAGACTATAGTTTTTTTGTTTAGTTTTAGCTGTTGTTTATACAACTGTTGTCATTTGCAAATACCATGTAATTACTAAAACTATTTTTGTTGTTGCTAGTTCATTTCTCGTGCTTTTTTTGCACTTTTATACTGCAACCTCCTTGTAATTCACATATTTTCAATACAAAAAAAATGATATTGTGATTATTATTTAATATGTTGATGATTTAATTATCACTTCTAGTTCTAATAATTTGATTAGTGATGTTAAGTCTCAACTCAATCAACAATTTCAAATGACTAACTTAGGCTTATTACATTATTTTTTGGGTATACAAATTTGGAAAACACCTAAAGGTATTTTTCTTTCTCAACATAAATATGCTCAAGATCTCTTAGATAGATTTAAAACAAATTATGCAAAGTGTTTTTCTACTCAGGTTGTGAATTAGGAACTAAATTAATGGTTGATATGGAAACTCCTTTTGTTGATCCTACTTTATATAGGCAATTAGTAGGAAGTTTAAATTATCTAACTCTTACTAGACCTGATATTTCTTATAGTGTTGGATTGGTTTCTAGATTTATGTCTAAACCACAACAAACTCATTTTAAAGTTGCAAAAATAATTTTAAGATATGTTAAAGGTACTCTTAATCTTGGTCTTTTTTATGATGCAAATTGTGATTTTTCTTTAAAGGGTTATACTGATTCAGATTTAGGAGGTGATTCCAATGATGGGAGATCAACTTGTGGTTCTTGTTTCTTTGTTGTATTAGGTGCAATCTCATGGAATAGTAAGAAACAAAAATCTACTTCTCTTTGTTCTACAGAAGTTGAATATAAAGGTTGTACATATTCATCAAAAGAAGCGTTATGGTTAAGAAGATTTGGGTCTACCTCAAAAGGATCCTACTCCTTTATATTGTGATAATAAAAGTGCTATTGTTTTGGATAAGAATCCAATTTTTCATGCAAGGAACAAGCACATTTCTCTTCAACATCACTTCATTAGAGAGCAAATTGAAGACAAGCAAATTTCTCTTCTGTATTGCAAAGGTGAACATCAAGTTGCAGATATTCTCACCAAAGCTCTTTGTAAAGATAAATTTATCTTTCATTGTAAAAATCTTGGATTACAACCTCTTGAAGGGTTTGATGTAACCTTCCCAAGTAAAGCTTAAGGGGGGATGTTAGAAGATTAATCTTTACTTGGTAAAGATTATTCTTTAATTGTAATTATTTATTATCTTGTAGAAATATTCCAAAGGAATCCCTACAAGTCTTTTGCCTTTTTGTTTTCTCACACATGTGTGAGGATGACTCATTTTATTTTTTATTCCTTTATTAAGGAATACTTGTAACCACCTTCTTAAGAGTTTTTTGACACATTGCACTCACATAGATGAATGGTGGCATTCATTGAGTTGGGAGTTACATTCTAACTCCTCTTCTCACCTCTATTTATTGAGGTGCCTCTCCTCTCATTCTTCATATTCAAGCAAGCAAGCTTAAGGATTAAGTGCTCTCTCTCTCTTTGTATCATTCTTAGGCATTTTTCCTCCATTCATAATATTGGGGTTTTTTCTTATTTTTTCCCCTTATCAAATTCTTGTGTCTCCTTTGCATTTGGTGGTGCTTGATTTGGCTTCTCTATTTCTTGGTAATCTCTTTCCTTCAAACAATGCTCATTAGTTAGTACTTTCCATTGCTCATTTATTTTTCCTTTCAAAAAAGAACATAGAATATTCACTTGATCAAATTAAAAGATATCATACATTACCATGATATTTGTCTCTTTGGTTATATATTCACCAGACATCTTAAGGAACAAATATAAAATTTTGATTGTCATTGTTGACATCCAAGATGATAACATAGTGTTGTATCCCCTACCATGATGAATTGTGGAGGTGATTTGAATGCTAGGATCTCACTCCTATGTGCATAGAAAATTTAGAATTTGAGTAAAATGATCTAGGTGTCCTTTATTGCAAGTTTTATCTTTGACTTTTTTCTTGGGATGATTAAATCACTTTCCACGATGATAAAATATTGAAACGACATAGTGTAAAGTAAATATATGCTATTATCATCTCTTTCATATTTAAATTGTACTCATAAGAAATATTGGAATATTACCTTTTTCTTCCTTGATGTTAAGTAGACCAGCCTTTCTTGGTACTTGGTGGATAAAATGATCATTCATTCCAACTTGTAAACCCAAGAGTAATTTCTTTGTCATTACCTTTTGAGATTCTCATGCAAAATGTAGTACACTAAGATCTTGCTTTTCATTATACATGCGAGAAATGTTTTACTTAAATTCTTCTAGATGTTATTTTTCTTAAGCAACTATCAACTTAGCTTATTTTTCCCTTCTTTTTCATTCCTCACATAATTTGAAGTTTTGTGTTACATCTTCTATGCTTTCTTGAAAATATGTAATCTTCCATTTTCTTCATATTTGGAATCCTTGTGACTTGAATCTATAACTTAAAAATTATGGATCCAAATTTTATTTCCTCCATATTTGTATGCTCCTTCATACTACTACCTTATAGATTTGCTATCAAGTAAGTATGCACCTTGGCTGAGTTGCAAAAATCATCCTACTAGTGAAACATGGATGATCTCCTTGAGTGTGAGCTCAAATGTTGGAGATCAACCTCTAGAGAGGGCTAGTTCCTTTGGTACTTCACTTGAACTATGGGGTGATGCACCAAATTGTGTTTTTGTTGGACTTTGGACTACTATTTTGACATACAACTAATCAATATCTTAGGCTTTTTGTGCACAACATTGGTGTTTTGATATATCTATATATCAGTGTTTCATTGAAAAGTCCATGTTTTTACAATTTTAGAAGGGACAAAATCTAATATTCTTCTCTAATAACATCTTCTTGAACTATGACACAAGCAATAACCTACAAATATATATATCTTTTTCTATTTGAAGATGATGAAAATAAGATATTCATTTAACGATTTGCATCTGAAAAATAAATGTCATAAATTACCTTATATACACAACCAGGAAAAAACATTTGAAGGCCAAAAGTCCTCATTTTATTGATAGAAGATGACCTTTGAAGGCAAAAAGTGTTCATTTATTGATAGAAGATGACCTTTGAAGGCTAAAAGTGCTCATTTATTGATAGAAGATGCTCTTTGCAAATACAAGTCTGACATATATCTTGCTTTGATTGAAAGTGTTTTGAAAATAAAGGATTACAATGCTTTATTCTCAATCCCAAAACTGAAAATTAGAGTTAGAATACATAGAAAAGATAGAAAGAAACTTTTGCAAGCTTACAATACTTGTCCAAAAGTGAAAGAACTACCTGAAAAAGAAACAAGGCAAGCCTTTTTGCATAAATTTTTTTCCTAAACCCTAGTAATTTGTTATAATAAACGAGTGACCTGTCACAGTTTGAAAAGTCAAAAATCCTTTGGGCACCTGACTACTGCTTCCACTTTTTAAGCTCCTCAAGAAAGGATCCATGGTGTTTCCAATTGAAATCCTTCTTTGAATGCTATTGAATTTGTCCAGGTTGAGATGTTCCTATAAGCTTGAAAAAGTGGGTGATTTGATCACACTGTCTCAAGTATATCTTCTCCTTGATGCCTGCATGATGTCTTTGACTACTCATGAAGAACCCAAACTGTCCAACCTCCTTCATGAATGCCAAAACATCCCTTATCCATGATGATAAGACATGTGAGAGATTATTGAGAGGAAACGTCTCTTTGTGGCATTGGATAAAGCTTCTCCATCAAGATATCTTTGAAAATATCCTTTATGAGTCTTAAATAACTATCTTGTTATTCAATCATGCTCTATTATTTTGAATGTCCAAGGATTTACAAATCAACTTTTTTGTATGTCACTTCTCTTGATGTTATAGGTATTGTCATCTTTTAGTTGTCCCTGCCCTTGGATGTCATTTTTCACTATATAGTCATCAAGACTACCTTCAAGAACACGGTCATGTGATGAACCACTTCCCTCAATTAGTCCTATCTTTAGACTGCTATATGTAATGAAAAATAGTCTTTGCGTTTTCCATGACTATAACCTTCTCTCACTCTGTTCTAGCAAATCTACCTTCACCAAACACAATTTTTTGTTGAGAAATTGCATTCAACATCCCCATGATCCAACTTTGATGTTGCCAAAGAACCAATAGTATTTATTGATAGTGAATATATGTCAAATGTTTTTCCCTACAAGCTACCAATGGTAGAGGTAGATAGAACATTCCATATCATCCTCTTTAGTAGGATGTTCTAGCACTTTGTCATTTGTGTCATGGAAATGGGTAGTTGACTGTAATGTCTCCTACTCCTTTAATGAAATGACTATCATTTACTCATGTGGCATTGTTTTAGCGTGAAGATCATTGTCACTAACTTCATTATCACCCTTTGATTACCCTCCTTCCATGCATAGTTGATTGCTTTAGGAGTTTTATTATGCATGCTAAGGATTATTGAGGTCACTGTCCTTTGAAATTTGCCACTTATACAATTTATCAAAACTATTTCTTCTATTTCATGGCTATTGTATTTTCTGTTATGACACTATCATCCTTTTATGTCTTTGCTTCAAGGCCCTTTGGTCTTTTTTTTTATCACTGGAGGCCATGCCATTGCAGCTTGTTATGGTGTAATACCATGCTTAGAGCCTGCTTCAATAATCTCCACAAGAACATTGTCCCTTTATGAAATGATAGAACTAATTTGCATCTCTCGCAATAGTTTGGCTTACAACAATCTTGGAGATAAACTTGTTCATAGTGTGGAAATCAACTCACACCATGGAAATTGTATTTGTTGATCCAGAGGTAGTGTGCCCCACTAATAACTTCCAACCATAGTGGTAGAGGATTAATTATTTTCCTTCACCATATCATTGCCAGGCTATGAATAAATACAGTGTAGGTATAAATAATGGTAGTTATACCCTTTTTCAACATATCATCAAACATAGCAAAGGTCTTATCCAAATTGTCTTGTTTATAGTAGTCATCAATGAGGATGATATAAGTAACCTCATTTAGTATTAAGCCTTTGTTAAACATTTTGACTGAAGATCATGTCTGCATCATTCATTTCTCTAGATTTATGGTAACCATGTAGGAGTGCATTGTAAGTAAAGATACTAGGTAATATGTGTTTACCCAACATTTCCTTGAACATTCTTGCTAGAGTGTCATTCAAAACCTTGAGTAGCACTTGAAATAACTTCATGTAATTCACTATGTACTATCATTAGAAGGATGACTACTATTCACCATTATTTGATAGTACCCTACTGTGCACTTCCTTCTTGTTGTTTGGAACTTTCACCGTTATATCTACATCACTCATGGACACCTGCCATCTATATACCTGCCATTGTTCTTGTAAAAATCCTAGGTCCGTCATGATTCCTTGTTATCATTTCTTTCATTATGACTTTTTTAGACTGGTATCCTCTATTGATAGTCTTTTGTAAGTTGTCCTTAGAAACTGAGACTAGTATCTTATTTTTTGATATAAACATCCTCTTTTCATTTGCTCCATCCAAGCATTAGTTTTTTCTCCCTTTCTTACTGTCCTTCCTTATGCATAGGATTCCTAGAACTTCAATGAAATGTTTGGGAATGAATATGACAAGTTTGACTGTGCATCTCTACTTAGTAAAACTAGCATACTATCTTCCACACTACTGTCAATATAAAAAGATTGAATAATTTTCTAATGCAATTGCCCATGCAAATATTGAGATAGTTTGCATTATCATTATGCAAAACATGTAAACATAAAAAAATAGCACTTTTGCAAGGGAATACACAAATCATAATGTTTGACTCTTTTAAAAGTCATAATTGATAATTGACAATAAAAAAATCATAGCTCAAGGTTGGTCAACATAAAAAGTCTTAGTTGAAGACTCAAATATATGATGTTCAAGTCTCAAGTGGCCATGATGTGGACACACATTCCAAAAGTGGAGAATTTTTTATTCAATTTGTACTAAATTATTCTTTTGTGTAATTTCAAAACTTTCAAGGACTTAGATAGTTCTCTTGCTTCCTCACTTCCTTCTACTCCCCTTTTTTCCACTATATTCTTTATCCTTTTCAAAAATATAAATAAGTACGAAAGTCTACCACTATATTAATTCCCCATATTCCTACATCCCCATGTCCCTACTTGCTTCTTCACCTTTGTGGACTTGTAGACCTCATTTCCTTCATTTCTCTATACCCCCACACTCATAAGACCCCTTACCCCCTTGCAAAAAGGGAAATTTTTTGTGCATGTTTCACATCACTATACCTCTTCCCTTCCTCTCAATATTTCCTTGTGGACTTGAAGACTCTATGTACACTTTGTACCTTCCTTATTCCTTACTTATTTTCACCTTATGTAACTCCCCTTAATTTAACCTAATAGGCCTACACACCTCAAGTAAAATTTTGCATAGTTGTAAGCTGCACTTCTATTTCTAACTTCTGCATTTTTGCATGTCTTAGCCATGTAAATGTAAAAATTCTAAGTAATATTACAAAGTGGAAAATTCTCATATTACTTCCAATTTCATTGCTTTGCACTTCCTTTTCTTGTGAAACTCAAATCCTTATGTGCATCTTTATATTCCCTATAAATTGCTCATCTACCTCCAAGTTTTATATTTTTGCACCTTACTAGTCATATTGTGTCAACCAATCCCTACTTAAAACATGTTTCCCACATATACAACTGCTTAAACTAGGTAGGAAAACTTGTATTGCATTTGATTAATTTTAGTGGCTAATCTAGCAAAGTGATGACATCCGCATGCACATCTAAGATATTGCTAATAGAAATATTGTCCATCCAAGCCCTTGTTTTACCTACTCATGCATACAACCTCATCTTTATATAGCATGTATAAACCCTAATGCAGCCTAAGCAATGTTATTTAAGGAATTTTATTCTTTGAAGGTGCATTTTAGTAGATTTAAATATTAATGGTGTATGATGGCCTTGAGATCTTGGAATTGAATTTTCCTTCAAATATAACATTAGTTTTCTCTCTACTTTTGAAACTACTGATTGACAATGAGCTTCCTCAACTATTTGATTGTTCATCTTGTATTATAGTTTTCATTCTTGGATCCTTGGGCTCTATCTTTCTAACCCTTCCTCCCTTTTTTTTATTAGTAGTTAGAGAGAATGTGTTGTAGTTTGTTATAAGTTATCCATGTGTGTATTGCAGCTCACTATTCATCTTTTATGTGCATTGCAACCAAGCAACCCTTCAAATTGAGTTTCACTTGACTTGTAAATAAAATTAAAGAGATTCCCACCATGCCCCGAGTGTTGGGTGTGTGTCACTTGCAATCCAACAAGCATGTAAGAGACTTCTAATTAAAATCATTATTGAAAGAGATATTTAAACACAAAATACACGTCACATAGATGTGTAAACAAACAAATAACTTTATAAATTATTACATACATAAATTTAAAATTTAAATTATTTTATATATAATTTACTTTTTATAAATTTAAATAAATATTTAATTGTTTATGTTTTATACTATAATTTATAAACAATAAACTGATTATATATTATAAAATATAAATTTATTCGGAATAAAATGAAATAATATAAAATTTATATTTATTCCGGCAATCATGGGAATTATATTTGCTTTTATTTTATTTGTTGTCGAGAGAAGGTTAAGACGAGAAGATATTTTAGGGTTTTGTTCTGCTCTGCTTTGAACTGTTAACCACATGAAGATGGAGATGAAGATGAAGATGGTGCACAACTTGAAATGGACACGCTCCCTCTTTAAACAGGTAACTTCTATTCTCTCTATAATAAATTACAGCACCTCATCTCAACAGAAGCAACCCTCTCATCACATCACCCCCAAATTTAATGTTGTACACTTCACTCAGTCTATTTCCGCCCTCTGTAAATCGGGTAAAACAAACAAGGCCTGGAACCTCTTCCACTCGGCCCTAACTCAACGCCGTCCTCTCGATGTCGTTTCTTTCACTGCGCTTTTGGCTGGTCTTGGAAATGATGGAGGTTTCTGCAGAATCAACTCCCTTCTTGCTGAAATGAAAGAGATGGGTATACATCCAAATGTTATCACGTACAACACCCTCATAAAGGCTTTGTGTAAAGGGGATTATATTAAGGAAGCCCATGAGAACTTGCACAGAATGAGGCATGCTCATTGTTTTCCTGATATTGTTACATACAGCACCCTAATTGATGGGATCTGCAAAAGAGGTAGAGTAGATGAAGCTCTTGTTTTATTTGCTGAGATGATACAAGCTGGCATTTCTCCTAATACTATTTCATGTAATACTCTAATTAATGGTCTCTGCAAGGTGGGTAGGGAAGATGAAGCTCTCAGGTTAGTTGCTAGGATGAAACATGCTCTTTGTTCTCCAAATGCTGTCACATATGACACATTGATTGATGGTCTCTGCAAAGTAGAAAGAGTAGATGAGGTTCTAGAATTAGTAGCTAAAATAATACAAGATGGCTATTTTCTTAACACCTACACTTATACTAGTCTGATAGATGGCTTTTGCAAGGCTGGAAAAATAGACAAAGCCTACAATCTGTTTGTACAAATGGAGGAGTTTGGTCCTTTGCCCGATGAAGTGACATTTAATGCAGTTATTGATGGACTGTGCAAAGATGGCAGGATGGACAAGGCTTGGGATTGTTTTAATAACATGTCTAGAAAGGGTTTACAGCCAAATGTGATTACTTATAATTCTTTGATACGCAGCCTATGTGAATTGCATGAGGTGGAAAAGGCTCAAAAGTTATTCAAAGATATGCTCAAGAAAGGTTGCTCTCCAAATGTTGTAAGTTATAGCACTCTGATTGTTGGTTTATGTCAGAGTAACAGGGAAAAGGAAGCATTTACGCTTCTTTCTGAGATGGAAAATAGGGGACATCTTCCTGATGTAATTACATATACTACACTAATATGTGCATTCTGTAGAAAAGGAGACATGAATATGGTAGGAAAGATGTTAGAGGGGATGGCAACAAGGGATTTGAAACCTAATGAAGTGACATACACCACAGTCATTAATGGTCTGTGCAAGGTAGGAGATCTTTCTAGAGCACATTCACTTATGAGTAAGATGTTAGATGAAGACTTGATTCCTAATGTAGTCACTTATAGCAGTCTGATTGATGCCCACTGCAAAATTGGTGATATAAACAAGGCCTTGAAGTATTTTGTAAACATGAAAGCGATTGGTATTGCTCCAGATGTTGTAACCTATAATATATTAATTGATTATTTTTGCAAGGAAAACAAACTTGATATGGCTTTCTCAATGCGGGATGAGATGAGAACAAAGGATTTGGTTCCAGATGTTGTCACATACAATATACTATTGCGCACTTTGAGACATGACCTTGTAAAAACATTTTGGTTGATGGAACAAATGAAGAAAGAAGGTTGTGCTCCAAGTGCTGCAACTGTCAAGATACTTGACTGGCTGGTTGATGTTGGTCAAATGAAAAAATTAAGTGACTTTGTAAATGATGATTCTTTTATCAATTCTAAAGGAGCGTAACTCTTATGCCTTGGTAAGTGCTAGCCATATCAAAATCAATCTTGAATGTATATTTCTCAGCTAGAAATTGATATTTGTGCACTGATTTTAGGGTCACTTGTGTATAAAACCATACATTTGTGCAAGGATGGGAAAGTTGCTTAGATAATGTTAATTATATTACTTTCTAGAAGATCAATTTTTTTAGTAATCAGACAAGTTAATATGAATATTAAAACTACTAAAATTAAGTTATTATATATGAAAAATATTAAAGTATTTTTTAATAAGAATAACATATTATAAATATTAAAATATTTAAAATAATATTATATTGTAAATATTGCACTTTTTTTTTTTGTATTGAACAATGCTGAAAAAAAAAATATAACTAGCACTTGCACCAGAAGGGGTGCAAGGGTTACGCCGATAGAAAAGTATATGTAAGTTAACATGTTAAGGAGGCATTGGCTATATAAATAGTATGCACATTCACAAGTAACTTCATTATTTGTGGCATTACATATTTTGAAATACAAAAGAAAAATACAATTATACATCCATGATTTATTATAGATTTAAAAAATCTAAATGTCTTAGAGTTGCAAATACTAAGCCTAAAATATTGCATCTACATTTGGGGTTTTTACTTTTTATTGTGGTCTCTTCTCCAATAAGGCAAGGGAGTTTTCCAAAACCCTTGAAAATAAATTTGCATCAAGGCCCCAGCTACCGTAATACATGGTCTACAACTTTGCGTACATAAAATAATATGTTAGCTATAATTAAATATTATTATTCAAATTTATATTTTTTTCTCAGCCTGACTAAGCCAACATGATTGGTGCTAAAACCCCCAATCAAGCCAACATGATTGGTACATGTGACAAGACCTACCAAAACTGAGTTAAAAATAACAACGGTTGTATAAAACCTCAAAATATGAACAGTTGTCAACAATGGATGTGAAAATCAATGCAGAGCACATGTTTGTGCATGGGTGTACATTGCCATGTGTTGCAAATACTAGTTGCATGTAGCTGGATTTCGTGATCTTAAATTGAAGCCGCTGAAACAGACCCTGGCATTAAAAGGAAAGATGTCTCTAACTGGATTCGCTTTTACCTCACTTCTAGCTGCGCAACTTGAACTACAACCTCCACTTTAGTGAAGTGTTTGACAGAATGGCTCAATGAAATGTGGTCTCATGGAATGCCAGGATTGTAAGCTATGCACAAACTGGATTTTTTTAAAAGGCTTTACAAAATTTCAAGCAAATGCAATTGGTAAGTGTAAAGCCAAATTCTGCAATGTTTTCCAGCATCCGGCTTGCCCATGCCATGTGTGAAGCTTTAAGGATCTATAAAATGATAAAGGCAGGGTGTTTTTTGTCAGGTATTAACTAACCTATTAGACATGTATGCAAAATGTGTAAGCATTGACAAGGCACGTGAACTGTTTGACAGAATGCCCTCAAAGAGTTCTGCAGCTCTCTATTTTTGGCTTGAAAATCCTACTCTGACAATGAGAGGTATTTTATAAAATCTACTGCAATGCAAAATTTGTGGTGCCTCGGATATGCATAGCACAAAATGATTTTTTTTAACTTAAAAGACTTTTCAAACTTTATATTAGTTGAAGGTCCCCAGGTAGTGAAAGTCCCTATTCTATAGATATGAAAACATGTAGGACGACTCTCTTAGATGAATGCAACAAGACTAAGCACTACACCCTGGATGCTCTGCTTCAACTGTGAAGATAGATGTATTTTACAAGTAGAAGCAAGGATAAATCTTCTGACCAACAGAGGTAGCCTTCTTGTCAAGACCATAGGCAATGGCAGTAGCAGTTGGTTCATTGATTATTCTCATTATATTCAATACTGTCTTCAATAGACAAAAGAGATGCATCTAGCAGCAGCAGCAGTTGGTTCATTGATTATTCTCATTACATTCAATAACACACTTTATATTAATTGAAGGTCCCCAGGTAGTGAAAGTCCCTATTCTGTAGATATGAAAACATGTAGGACTCTCTTAGATGAATGCAACAAGACTAAGCACTGCACCCTGGATGCTCTGCTTCAACTGTGAAGATAGATGTATTTTACAACAAGTAGAAGCAAGGATAAATCTTTTGACCAACAGAGGTAGCCTTCTTGTCAAGACCATAGGCAATGGCAGCAACAGTTGGTTCATTAATTATTCTCATTACATTCAATAGTCAAAAGAGACATGAAATGTTGCACCTCCAAGATCAGAAATCAAAACATTCTTCTCAGCAACAGAGGTAGGCTTCTTGTCAAGACCATAGGCAATGGCAACAGCAATTGGTTCATTGATTATTCTCAATACATTCAATACCATGTTCAATAGACAAAAGAGACACATCTCGCAGCAGTAGTTGGTTCATTGATTATTCTCATTACATTCAATACCCTCTTCAATTGTCAAAAGAGACACATGAAATGTTGCACCTCCAAGATCAGAAATCAAAACATTCTTCTCACCAACTTAAAGAACCAGATTAACTGGAAAATCTTTTGAAAATGGATTAAAGAACCAGATTACAACCTCAATTTCACAATCTTCGGCTTCAAGAACTTCACTGAGATAATCAGGAACTATTTCTGACAACCCATGGTGCTGAATAGTGATCCTACAAAAGATCAAACAAAAGAATATAATTAACAAACAATGTGTTCTTATTATATGGCCTACTATAATATTGTATCAATTATTAACAACACTGAATGCTGGGTTGGAAGATGCAAGAAACTGGAAGAATAAGAAAACAAGGACTTAGAGCCTCCATTAAACATTCGGAACTATTTATTTACACAACTATTAAACTTATTTAATTTATTTGTTTTTGTGGAAATCATAACTTATTAACATCATAGAATATGATAAACTATTGTCTTTAGTCTCTGCATGTGTCTAAACTACATAGGATTCATAGCATTTTGATCCTTTCATCCTTGATGCTTTCATGTTTTTTGTCTTATAGATTGGGGATGTCAGGATGCCTTTCTTGTGGAGTTACATATACCTTTTTCACTTGTGTATGAACCTCATGTTGCAACTACTTGAATTCTTATGTTAGTATTGGATGAATACCAGCTACTGCTGATGCTGTAAATGCAATGGTTGCCAGAGCTATTTTCACAGACTGAATAGTAGAGATTGGACCATCTTCATATGTTAATCTTATTACATTCTTTCTTCACAAACCTTATACATTGTACAACATATTTCTTCAGAGTTTTGTGCCATTATACTGGCCCTTGTAGCTTAAAGGGATTGGCGTAGCTAAAATGACTAAAATTTTAAAAGATTGTGTATGCAACCACCGTTTAGAAGAGTGGTTTTTATATGGATTTATCAAGTTATTTTATGGATTTTCTTTAATGTTTCCCAAGATCAAACCCACTTAAGCTACCACATTCCCAAAAGCTTCAACAAATTTAAGAAATTAACTACTCATTATAAGATTATATTGAAAATTAAATAAAAAACAATACTGATTATAAACAATTTGATATTTATTCACAGTGTAGTAGAAGTATTAAAATAAGGTTATTACCTATTACGACCAAAGATCTGCACACCCTTCGCATATAAATCCTTCTCAAGCTTGCTCCAGCCGCCATCATCTAAGCCACGTAGGAAGTTAGCTTGGCTATGATTTTTCGGTTCCATGCCTTCTCTGTTGATTTCAGTTTTGATGGTTGAATTAATTGATGTTTCAGGGTCATCATTTCTTGATTTTGACCTCAGATTATGATCCACCAGATTCACACCTTCACCAACAATGTAGCCTATTTAACTTCCTTCTGTCAAGTTTCCACTTGCAGATTTACAATGCCAAAACTTAGAGCAGCCATTAGCAGCCCCTGGGTTGTCACATGAAGGACTACGTTCGGTCCTAGAGTATGAGTCGTTCCAGTCCATGCTTCAGAAACATTATAGGCTGTTTCAGATGCATCAGAACACAAGTTTGGGTCGCTTAAGTCATCTACTATTGCTGCTTGCTGACAATGAACATATTTATAGGAATGTTATTCAAAATTTCAAAAAATATATTACAGTCTAGATCTCCACATTGCTTCAATACTTATTGTCCAATATAATTATATGGATTTTGAAAGTAGAGATGGAATCAGTGATAAAGAAAACTTCACCAAAAAAAGAAAATAGATTTGGGACAAAGATTTCACCAGTCTATGGCAGTGAATACCACATGGGATGTTACTATCTTCTTCAGATGGCATCATTGGTGGTTGTTTTTCACTCTAGGGAAACATACCAAAACAAAATAGGAACAATGAATGAAAGGTAATAAAGTCAAGAGAACACAGGCAAGCAAAGGATAAATTTATCTTACAGGAAAAACAAGTTCTTGAGAATCATGATGTAACTGACAATCAAAGACCTGCACAGAGATGAAATCTTAACAATTAGGAAGATTATAGAATTTCAATACAATGTTGAGAACTAGATATAAAGAAATGGAATAACCTAATAAACTAATATTGGAATGGCTTGAAATCATACCAGGCATTGGCGGCAAAACAAAATATTAAAAGTATCCATAGCTACTTAAAGATGATTCTCAAGATCCACTGTACCGTCAATGGCCACCTTGTCAAAATAGCCTCTATTGCCTTGAGGGAAAGTAATATTGTCTTTTTGTTTATCTTGCATGAGAAGAGAATTGTATCTTTCCTGCAAAGAAATTCAGCTCTGATTCAGACTAGATATATGTGCACCAACACAAAGAAAAGAAGATTTTAAATTTCTCATAAAAAAAAAACATGTATTAGCTGAAAAATATTTTGAAAATGGATTAAAGAACCAGATTATAACATCAATTTCACAATTTTTTTTTCAACTTAAAAGACTTTTCAAACTTTATATTAGTTGAAGGTCCCCAGGTAGTGAAAGTCCCTATTCTGTTTTGTTCCTTCGCTTTAGATTCCTACTGGCTGGTCCAAGATCTGATTCCTTCCCTCCTTCTGATGGCTTAAGCGCTGGCCTCAGTGGCACTCTTACTTTGAATTCCGTTACTCGCTTTGCCAAAAGCTCCACTCCAATATGACCAGGATTTGGCCAAAAGGCATATCGATAGGTCGCAATCTCTTCTCTAGGTTCAGTTGGATCAGTTGGGTGGAAACAAAGGGGTGCCTTGTAATGAAACTTGGGCCAAACATTCAATTGTCAACTATGATTCCAATAGCCACACTAATAGACAGTAGGGGCTCCCAAATATTTGATCTTTCATTCAATACAAGGGCTGAACCCTTCTCAAACTGAACTTCTCTCCCTCTCAAAGATGTTTTCCAACCCAACCCCAACAACGGTGGTATCTAATGAGTCGTGCCAATATTCCCTACGCCCCAAGTGAGGGGATTGGTTCTATCCTGCTCGAAGAAAGGGTTTACTCTGGAACAACATCAAATCGAACAAACCGTTCTGAGTGTGATTACGTGTGACTAAAAATAGTTGTAACCTCCCATTTCTAATATTTGGAGGGCCATGAGCACAATTTTAAAAAAATTCATGCAAAGTGCTTTTTTGGTTCAGTGCTTGAGCTCGAGACAAGATTTTTTTGGAGCCTTATAAACGAAAATATTGGTTGTGAGTTAAAATTTGTTTTTAGTCACAGGCCAAGGAATATTTCAACTACCTAGTAGGAGCCACACCTTCATTTAACAGATAACATCAAAAATTAAGAATGAAATAAAACACAATAAATAAATGATAACAACTGCTAACAAATTCCAAATAAAGTAAAAAAACTACCTGAGACCATTCCAAGTGACTTACCTCAAGATTCTACACAAAGTGTGTCGTGTTGTCAACAATTCGATGAGAAAAATGGGCATAGTTTGCAAGAAAAGTTTATAAAACCCTACCATAGCAGAAGTTTTTTTTTTAAATGAGACTAACAAAAACCAAGCTCCCTATAGTTGTTGCTTCAATCTATGTCATGCAAGGAGGCCATTTCTCCCTTCTCACAGAGTTGTGCGTGGACATGACCACCCAGCTCCCTACCGGCATCCCAATTAAAGTGTGAATGGATCGAGAAGTTCTAATATGCACTCGACTGACTTTCAGTTAGGGCTCGACGTATCTATCTCCTCCAACACGTGGGGGAATTAGGCGAAGAAGTAACAATAAAAAAGATCCATATGCCCGAGGAAGAAGTAACAAAAAACAATGATCCACAAATGGTTTACCGACAACCTATTTTCGGCGTGAGACAAGTTTCGGTTGAAAGTTCTCACACTATATATAGCCTATTGGCTAATAAGGAAAAGAATGCAGTCCTAAAAAAGGACTGCCAAAAGAAAGAACGAGACATCACTACACATAGCAAGCATACAGCTCACAAAAATATATAAAAATGTCAGTCCACAGTAACAGAAATGGTTGGAATAGCCAGCAAAACATATAATCCAAGAACAGTGCAAGGACATGATTACATATTGAACTTGAAAAACTTTTGCAGCTGATTGGCACAAATGATCTCCCCTTCATGGTGTTGAATAAATTGATATCTGATTAGCTCCAAGCGCTGATTATAATCTGCATCACCTTTACGTCCCTTCTTTAGCTGAGAACATAAGAAGATAAATTGAACCATCAGGTCAGAGTAAAACTTTTGAATATCTGTTTGCTGATGCAAAATGTGATTAGAAAGCACGGCTGAACATCTACTTTTCCATAGGTGTAACAAAATACATTGTCTCATAGAATCAGCAATTAAATTTTTATGAAGTCTAATACCAAACATAGCTTCTTTCCATCGTAAATCATGATCAAAAACAACAGGAAGGTGGTCAAAGATAATTTTCCATTTCTTTTTAGCTCTATAACAGTCCCAAAATATATGCTTTAGATTTTCAATGTGCTGAAAAAAAGGGCACCTAGCAGCTTGAGACTTCAAAAAATTTATTCTATCCCCAACAGGTAGTTTATGATGAAGAACTTTCCAAGCCAAAACTTGCGCATTAGCTTCTGCTTTAGATTTCCAAATTTGTGCACTTAGCAACTTCCACTTCTTCTCATAAAATTTACAATGCCATTTCCTGTTAAGTCTTGGATTCAAGTTCATATTAGGAAGGAGTTTAAAATAAATTTCCTTCAAAGGAAAAACACAGAAGGAGTATTTTCCCAACCATAACCAATCCTTAAAGAAGTTACAGTTTAATGAAGTATAGAGCTTCATAATAAGCTCTGCAGGAACCAGCGCCTTTAAAAAAATCATGAAACCTTTAAATCTATTGTTTAAATTAAATGCTTCCTTAGACTCAAGCCAGCTGACCCAATCAAGAGGAAAAATCCCAAATGTCTCCAAATTTCTGCACCCCTTTCTTAAATAGGTAATGAGACTGTCGAGGAAAGGCGATAGCAAGAGGCTGTCCATGATATTGAATAAGCTTATTCCACCAGATGGAAGAAGTAGCAAAACTAAAGCCATGTTGTAACGAGCCCTCTCTCCAAAATAAAAAACTACAAACATGCTGCCAAGCTTTCCAAATGGATTGCAGTTAGAAGGAGGCTTTCACACACAAAAAAGGAGCAAGCAGAATTTTGTCCTGCCATCCCATGTCTTGCCACTTGTTACTTACTGTAGCTTGAGCAATACGATGTCTAACCAAAATTTTCCATGGTTCTTCACCAGACATTACTCTTACTATCCATTTAGCTGCTAAGCACACCCCTTGCATCCTAGGATCCAAGAGACCCAAACCTCCCCTATTCTTAGGTTGGATACAATGCAACCATGAAGAGGCCCTAAAACCCTTTTTGCTTTCCCAATTCATCCACAAAAACTGTCGAATGAGTTTGACTAAATCATCATAACCTTTTCTAGATGGCATCCAACATGAAGAATAATAGACATGGGTGGCCAGAAAGATTCGATTAATCCCCTGAATTTTGCCTGCTAGAGATAAGAATTTGTTTCCCCAATTAAAGATTTTATTTTTCAACTTATTAATAAACCAGCTCCACATATCATGAAGTGTCACCCCTATCCCAAACGGAATACCCAAGTATCTAGTGATTTGTCCATGCTTAATCTGTTTCCATTCAGCCAAAATCCAATCAGGAACTGGATCAGCTTGAATCATTATAAATTCAGTTTTATGAAGAGCCAACTTTGACCCCGAAACCTCGCAATACAAATCCAAAACCTCCATAACATTCCTAATTTCTGTGCAGAATTTTAAATAAAAAGCAAACTGTCATCAGCAAAGTGAGAATTTATAACAACTGCATTATTGAGGATAGAGATACCCTTGATCTAATTCAATTGACTGTATTTTTGCAGCAGATAGCCCAGAGCATCGACAGTCAAAACATAGAGGAATGGAGATAAAGGGCAGCCTTGTCTAATCGAACGTTGGAGGAAAAAGGTATCAGACAAGGTATTGTTAATCACTAGTTCGGCATTTGCATCTGAAAATAGCATTTTAACATGATTACATATCTTAGGACCAAATACCAACCACTGCAACATCTTTAAGATAAACCCCCACCGTATTCTGTCATAGGCTTTGTCAAAGTCAAGCTTAACTAACAAAGCATTCGGATTTGTTTGTTGAGCCCACTCACTTGTTTCCCATGCCAAAATTAAGTTATCAAGAATAAATCTGCCACCAAGAAACCCAGTTTGTTCAGGTCTAACTATCTTTTTAACCATAGGTTTGATCCTAGTGGCTAAGGCTTTAGCAATAATTTTATAGGAAGTATTAAGAAGAGTAATAGGCTGCCATCCTGAAATGAGATCTGAATTCTTCCCTTTGGGAAGAAACTTAATTAATCCTTTATTAATATCTAGCCCCAATGACCCTTGATTCACAGCTTCCAAGTAAACCTAGTAAAAGTCTTCTTTAATATGCTGCCACAAGGTTTGGTAAAACTCTATTGATAACCCATCAATCCCTGGACTTTTATTATGAGCCATGGAGAAAACAACATGCTCTAACTCCTCAATGGAAAGGTTTCGGTCAAAAAAACAACTATATTCTTGGTCCACCTTCCTCGGAATGCATCCTTGGATGATA
This sequence comes from Sequoia sempervirens, assembly GCA_007258455.2. Lineage (NCBI taxonomy): Eukaryota > Viridiplantae > Streptophyta > Pinopsida > Cupressales > Cupressaceae > Sequoia > Sequoia sempervirens. Next base: position 34,836 of record VDFB02183661.1, read on the forward strand.
TCCTCCAGAATAAACTGAACATCTTGCCAATGAGGGTCTTCTCTAAAAAGCTGCTCATAAAACTCTTGAAACACATAATTAATCTCATTTGGGTTTGTACAGATTCATCCATTTTTGTCTTGGACTGCCCCAATATATTCATTTTTATGTTTATATTTCAAGTAATCAAAGAAATATTTAGAGCCTTTGTTTCCTTCTTTAAACCAATGCAATCTAGCCCTAATTTTGGCCCCCTGTCCCTTATACATATCAAGTTTGCGAAGATGAGCTTCAATATTTGCTATGGAAGTCTGAATAGACATATTATCAAGATGTAAGTTTAACATCTTCCTGTTCAACTCAAGCTTCCCTTGAAGAGATTTTTCTTTACGTTTTCGCTGTCAAGCTAGTCTCTTACCAAACTTCCATAAGAAATCAGCACATTGAGAAATAACATTCTGCCACCATATCCTATAAGATTCACCTTCTTTTGGCTTAGGAAAAGACTTCCAAATTCCAACCAAAGCATCCACACAAGATGGAATTTTTAGGTGTGAAGTATTAAGTTTAAAAGGCAGCTGAGAAATCATATCTCTAACTTCCTTGGTAGCAAAATCAAGGATAATTGGAAAATGATCTGATAAGGTAGTAGAGTAATCTACCATCACATAGTGCCCCATAGAGTCTTGGACTAAATGTATGTTGCAAGAGATATAAAATCTATCTAATCTGCTTAATTTCCTATCAACTCCTAACCTACAGTTAGTCCAAGTGTACCAGTTAGAAAGATGACTTGCTCTTTTCTTAGCAATAGGATCTATCATACCCACCGAGTTTCTACAAAATATCCATTTATCAAATTCTTAATTACTCAATTTAAGATGATCAGCCCAACTTCGATCAGCATAATGTTCTACCATATTGAAATCTCCTCCAATGATCCAATCAGCATGAGGAAGATTATTGGCCATCCATTCCCATAAATCACATCTCTCTTTTGCAAGTTAGAGGTGTAAACTGAGCAGAAACCAATAGGTTGGCCATTGATAAAAGCAAGAACCCACACACAGCTGTGCAAAGGATCCTCCCCCTTATCAATGACAAACCTATTGATCCAAGAATGAAGACCAACAACAGCTCCCCCCTACCTTCTTTATGCGACGTATGAAAAAAAATAGCATCTCTCCATACATTGGATAAAGACAAGAGAAGACGATTGCCATTAGCCTTGACTTCTTGCAAGAAAACAATATGTGGTTTCCATTTGACAATAGCATCTTTAACCTCAAATTTACGGTGAGGTAAAGACAACCCTCTCACATTCCAAGAAAGAGCTCTGAAATTCATAGCTAAGCAGAGTTATGGAGATCTTCAACTTGTGGCAGAACTTCAAAACGGTTGGCTAGCCTAATCGACTGATCAGAAAGTCGGCTTTCCTTTACCGCCGAAGGAGACCGAGATCTCGGTCTTGTAGATGGAGATAAGGAACCATGTCTGTTGTGAGGAGAGAGATATACGACTCTCAAAAAGTGTTGGAGAAGTACTTTCCAGATTTCTCTCAATGGGCTGCAATGGGGAGCAATCAGCCTTTTGTGAAATTACTTCCCCATTTTGGGTTTCAAGGGACCTTGAAGGCTTCTTTCTTTTCCTAACCATCCTCCATCCATCTGTCATAATGACATCTTTATAGGTAGGCGACATATCACTCTTACTATGTTCTCCTGGGTTGGCATTAACATGATGTTTCACATTATTGACTGAATTAGGCATAACAAAACGCTGAGAATAAAGTTGTTTGACATTAGAAACTGGATTAGGCATAACTGTGGGCTGGGCATGAATTGGCATTTGCTGCAAATTAGGAGGTATAACTCTCATGTCTTGATGGGATTTATTTTTCCTGTAAGGGCAATCTCTAATAAGGTGACCATCTTAATGTTTTGATGTTTTGTTTATTGATATTTTTACTATGATTAAAATTATAATTACTAAAAAGTGTTAAAATTAATTTCACTTCTTAATAAAATAAAAGAGATGGAAATGTTAAATTTCTAATGTCTTCATGTAAGTTGGATTAAGGTGCACTTTTGATGTTTTGTTTATTAATATTTTTACTATGATTAAAATTATAATTACTAAAAAGTGTTAAAATTAATTTCACTTCTTAATAAAATAAAAGAGATGGAAATGTTAAATTTCTAATGTCTTCATGTAAGTTGGATTAAGGTGGAGGAGACTCTAATGCTGAAGTTGTAATCATAATTGATGTTTTTAAATGCTTGTATGGATTCAATGATTTATGCTTTATATTTAATACTTACAGTGTTATATACGTTGAGTAATTAAAAGCTTATAAATAAATTGGTTTCGTTTTAGTTTATGACATGTTTGCATTTTTACATGTATCTTATCTTTTGAACTAATTGGGTACTAATGCTCTTGTAGTGACATGTCTATGAGAAATTGGAATGGTTTTGCAAGGGCAAGGGTGCAACAATATAGACAACAATTATTTCTTAAAAACGATTTTGATGTTATTTAACCTTGCTTATGAAGATTGAATCATAACTAGATAGATCATCCTACTATGTATTCCCCACTACACGTAAGTTGTGACCTTCACCATAAGCTAGTCACTACACCTTGGAATGATAGTCAAGTAAACTTCTTACATCCTCCTAAACATTCTATAAGAGTTATTGATAGTGGGCTAGTGGATTCTTCAATTTTGTCAATCTAGTGTCAACAACCTTGCTTTGGAAATCTGCATCCTTAGCTTGATTGACTACTATGGTGTAAAAATAATAGAAAATTTAATTGACTATGACATAAAAAAAAATTATAAACACAAACACTTATATATAATATGGTAATTATTAAATTAATATTAATATTAAAATAGGGGGAAGCATAAAGAAAAAGTTAGGAGAAGAAAATATAATAAAATAAGATAAAATGAAAAGGAAATGGGAAGGAGCATGGTATTCCTTTCAACCAAAATAGAACAAGAGGGGGCATTAATGAATGGCTTTCCCCTCATACGGTTGGGAGGTGGCCATTAAAATGGAGGAATGGTGCAAGGGAAGGGAGGGACAACCGTGTCAATAATAAGGCATTGTGTCCCACCCATTTGGGAAATAAATTTATGCCTCCTCCTTGCTTGACCTCTCTCAAATAGAATTTATGCTCTAAGAAGAAGTAGAACTCATATAATAAAATAGTTCATCAATTTATGCCTCCTCCTTGCTTGACCTCTCTCAAATAGAATTTCCCTCCAAAAGACATAACTCTTTAAATGACTTTTTATTATTTAAGAGGAATTATTATTTAGCATTAACTTTAATTGTAAGTGGCCTATATTTAATATTTTTTTACTTCATTATAATTTCTTAACATAACTTAAGCACTCCTTTTTGTGACATTATGAACTTATTTTTTTGATAAGTGGTTGGGTCTATCTTGGTTTAATTATTAAGAGGGTACATTACAATCCACCCTTCTCAAGATTGCTTATCCTCAAGCAATCACAAACGAGGATGCCCCTAGAGCTACTAGGGTCCCAAATCAACCTTGCCAATTTGTAATTTCCAATTTATGATCCTCCTTGTGATGTAGTTAGGTTCTACTACGCTACTTTGATATAATTAGGAATTGATAACTCTACACTAGATGGTGCTTTCTCTACTATCTTAGTTGTGTCTGACTCTATACTACAATGATGTCCTTAAAAATTTGTTACTATGCTCGCCTCAACCTATCTACCAAGATAGTTCTTCAATTTCATAACAAGGTTGATTCTAGTTGTATGGAGTACCATACCACCCAAACCCTATTCTACTACTCAAAATATACTTAATCCAAAAAATTAATGGATGCCCCACCATCTTAGGGAGCAACAAGTATGTCTTTCCCATCCTAGAAATTAATAATTGTACACTTTGTTTGCTCAACGATGAGATGAAAATGTACTACAACTATACCCATGTATCCTCTTTCAAAAAACATATTTTCAACCTTTGTAATTGATGCCCAATTATTAACGAATCATTAAATAGTTGTGGAGAAGATGAAAGTTTCCCAGTATGTGTCACTTCTTTCAATATTTATCAATCTCTAATACGTGAGATTATCCCAGTGAGGCCTTTCCCTAAAATTATCTTTGAATTAGCACTCTTGTGTCTTACCTTCCTTTGAGTGTTGGTCATGCATAGCTCTATGAGGTCTGGCACTATTCTTATGGAATAAAAGAATCCTCATAGCTTGCATCAAACGAGCAATATTTTGGGAACAAAAGTATCTCCTTCCAACATTGGCATATCCATGGATTATCTATTCTATCTACTAGGATAAGCATGATAAATATATGGCTACCTACAAAAATATGATGTTGCTATTCAAAGTCAATAGTAGGAGAAAGATGAAGTTGTGCCTCTTTTGTTACAAAGCATCCTAGATTCACCAACATCTCTTGGCGTCTCTATGCATGTCATTTCAACCTCATGACATTGGTTGATTGTGATCATATTAGTATGAGTATAGCTTCATTTTGATTTTTATTAGCCCAAATATCCTTGTAGTTGAATTTTGGATTAGCTATTGGTTGAATATTTTATGCAAGAACCAATATGATTATTTCTACCAATGTTTTCCTTCTTCCCCCTTATCCAAATATGAAACAAAGGAGCATTATAGTTTTGAACCATGGATGGTATTGGCTACCCTAGAATAGTGGTGAAGATAAATTCCTCCTCCTAAATTCCAATTATGATAAAAAAAGGTCTTCACTCTACAATAGATTCCCTTCATAAATAGGTGGTTGGGGTATGTTCTTATTATAATCCCATAAACATATTTTCATATTCGATATGAACTTACATGCACCATTGTGAGTTTTTTGGGATGATTTTAACTTTAGAGCAAGGGCTTCATCCAATGAATAACTGTTATCAATAGATTTGCACCCTGCCGAATACAAGATTCAACAACCTACTGAAACATGGAAACCTTCTTCAGATGTGGGTGATCTAAGCGAAGAAGGAATCTCCAAAGTGAGTTGATTCTCTGAATGATTAATTTTATTCTAAGGCCTCAGAGGAAAGGGATATAAAGATGGACTGAAATCAAAACTTAAAACTACTAATGATTAACTTGTTATTTTTAAAAGAAATTAGGTTTTTCCACTCACAACAATTTCCCTATTACAATAGTTCTCACAATCTCATCGATACATGATTTCATCAATAATTCATATGAAGATTCACGGACATCGAATACATCATACAACCTGAAAACATGAAATCTTGTGCAGAAAACTCATAAAAGAAGGACATTAAGGCTTCAAATTTGAAAACACAAAGGCATCAAACTGTCGTTACCAGTCTTGAGACAAGAAAATGAAAAAGAACTCTGTTGTATCACTGAAACTAAAAGAGTATCTATCTGAAAACTGAGTACAAAAGGTTCAAAGCTCAAAAATGTGTATGAGTAGGAACTGGAATCTGAACTCAGAAGAAACCAAAAGACTAAGTCTTTTCAAAGATATAACTCTCAAGAAACCCTAATCCAAGCTCACAAAGAAGCTCAAGGAAAAAAGCTTCAAATTGTTTCAAAAACTGCATAAAAGCAGAAAAAAGCATACTGCTTTTATGAGCAAACTATCAAGCCTCTAAAAATAGGTTGAATTTGCTTTAAAAGCCAGAAAAACACCTTATCTCTCCAAGATAAAGCCCAAATCCGACCAAGAGGAAAATTCAACAATAATCTGCTAAAAATAGCAAGAAATCATAAAACAATTTATAAGAGATTGCTTTACGATTCTGCTTTACAGGATTGCATATTTTACAATTTATCTATTTTTTGCAATAAAATATTATAATATCTTTTACAAAAAGAATTACATCTCAATTCATCAATACAATGTTTGATTTTTCTTATAAAATATCATAAAAATATCAATACATATCATTATCTTCAATTGATTTCTCTAAAATCAATTAAAACAAAAACCCTAAATAGATAATGAGCAAAAATCATCCCTAGGTCATAAGATATTTCAACACCCATACCTTCATTTTTCTCTCAAAAGCAATAACATAAGGTATTCAAGTCTCTAATTCTTCTAAGGCACAAGATACTAGCCCTAAAGACTTAATGTGTCGACCTAAGCATATGAATTCGGCCCCCTCTAATATTAAACTTCATACTTTTGAATAAATCATAACACAAGGCCACCCTAATTCGAATTTCCACATGCTATTGAAAAACATGAATATTCTAGATGATTATGATGTTGGGTCGAATTAGGGCATGAGAAAAAAAAGCTCAAACCCTAAAATGATTCAATTTGCAATTATCACTTTGAAAAAAAATGGTCTCTGGTTGAAAGGAGCGCCGCCATGATTAAGTTTAATCTGTAGCTTGTGTGTTTTGACAACTTCATCTTCTTCTTCAGAAAGTCAAGCTCCTCAATGGGTAAGCTTGATATGTTTGTTATTGTAGCTCTTACTCCATTCTTGAAGTCATAAGGGTTACTAAGGCTGCTACCTGCTCATAGTTGTTTTCCTGACTTTCCTTTTACACTTCCTGTGCTTTGTTCTTCTTGGCCGATATGAGCTCGAACTCGAGCCTTGTCTGGAGTCCCATGAGAAAATTTGTGCGTGGATTATTGTTTTTGTTGTGCACAAGGTAAGCTATTTGTTCATAGCTTCTATGGCTTTTCATTTTAGATCATTTTGGCTCTATGGTCACGACCAAGACAGCCTCTAATACCTTTGCTTTATATTTTGTGTGCTCATTTAAAAGAGCTCAAAATCTGAGCTTGGATCTTTGTGTTTTCCTTTGTATGCCATGGCAAAAACCTTCAGGCTCAGAGCTTTTTGTGAATGTTCTGGCCGCGGCCCCTGTGTTCTCCTTTGAGCAGGAAATGGAGAGTTACTTCACTGTCACGTATTTCTTCCTTACTAGTATTTCTCCTCAAACAGAAAGCTTGAAAACTTCTCCTTCTCTTAAGATTCTATGGCCATGTACAGGCCATAACATATGTATCGTAGGAAGCATTCTTTAGAAGTTTTGGGTTCGACCCATGTTGAAACTTCTTACCAACTTCACATTTTAAAACAAACCCCTTCATGGGTAAGATGAGATTCGAATGAAAACTGCTTTCTCCACTCTGAAGCTCAGACCAAGGAAAGAATTCCATCTTGTACTTCTTTTATTTTTCTGTAAAAATCCTCATATGAGTTGATAAAAAAAATTATTTTGTTGCTCTGATGAAAAATTCCCATATGGGTGGCTGGAAAATGGTGAAAATCTGTACATTTACTTGAAACCCCAACATGGGTATTTGCTATATGTTGTATCATTTGCTTTTAGAAACAGAAACCCATGTGGGTGTATGGAAAAAAAAAACTGTATATTCATTTGTATTTAGTTTATGGGCTCGACCCAAAAAATGAGTTGTCTATTTCACACTTCTGAAACAAAAAGCGATATGGGTATTTGTAATTTCTGAAGAAAATATACTCCCTTTTGTATTCTAGCTTCGATTCATGATAACTTACTTCTTTTTCACTTGTAGTTGCAAACTTTAAACATAGAATTCATATCATTCACTTCTCAACATAAAGGTGTTCTTCAAATAAAGAAAACTACTCTTTTAATTCCTTGAAAACTGGGTTTGAACTGTCTTTTTATTTCTATATTTGTGGAACATATTTCTTGAACCCTCACCATATGAGTTCAGTTGTAATATAAAAAGTATGTACGTTTCAATACTTGTGTAAAATTGGGCTCCTTTAGCATTCAAATTCTTTACTTTTAAAACATCTGTATTTGTCTCTTTGTGAAGAGAAGTATCTTAGAATCTACTACTGATGAACACCCTCCATAGGTCCACAAAATGTTGGAACTGTATCTTTTGTTCACATTTTAAATCATCATCTTCAGGTTGTTTCCTTCTTGCACACTGAATTCCTTTTGACCTTCGATTAGATTCCTTTATTCCACCATGCAACAACTCTTGCTTTCTGTCTTTAGACTTCACATTTGGTAATGAAAATAGTTAATGAGCTCACTTTTGTTCAGTGACCACACATACCTTGATAGAACAGTGGCATCAATACTCTTCAGACCACTGTGATGTTGTCTCTTTATTGATTGATTAGTTCAATGCCTTTCAAGTGCATGATTAACATTTTAGAAACACCTTTCGTTAAGAACTGCCATCATTTCTTGTCATTCTGGAACAAATATTTCCACATTATAATTCTCAATGATGTATTTACTTATTAGCCAACATAGAACTGACTGCTCATTACCATTTGAATGCAATATTTGTTCCCTCACGCTCTTGGGCTTCGACCTGGCACTCTTCATGCATTTTTATGCTCCACTTAATAAACTGCTCTGTAAATCTATTCTCTTTTAAAATGAAAATTGAAATAAATCCCTTCATTAAGGCATAATGTATGCCTGTTTACTATCCTTGGTTGTGAAAAGAACACTGATGAATAGAACCTAACATATGGTCATGATGAACAAGTAACACAGAACGTGAACTATACAACAATGTTTGATATAATGGTACTCAGTTAAGTGATTGAGTGAATTAAACTCACTGTTCACCTGTAGCTTTCAGAAAGCATTAACCTGATTGTTATGGATGCACAGTTGGTTTAATAGCTCAATAGATAACTATGTTTTACTCTTTCAGTTGTATATCATTCCTTTTGATGAATATATGATGATGTAATCTTTAAATCAACCCGTTTATAATGAATAGGGCAGCATGCCAAGCTCTAGCCTTGTGGGAGCCCATTTTTCTCCACATGCTTGGTCTTCAAGTAATGATCAGCTTCGTGACTTTACCTATACCTGCACAAGGAAACAAACAATATTAGCATAAAAAATAGAATATGATGATCATGTTGATGTTTCTTCTTCAGCTCATTTCTTCTATACTTAATTTGATTGTTTCAGTGTATGATTAATAGTAGGTTGCATTATTATTGGTGATTCATGTAGGTATCTTCATAATCAGAGCCTCTGACATCTCCCTCTTTTCTCTTACAGGTCAACAAAGCTCAAGCAGACAAAGGTGCACCATTCAACATTGACCATCGATAATCAGGAAATGATGATTATGTCGTTACTTATATGATTTATTCTTTCGCATCTTCCATAGTGTAGTGTGCTATTAATGATGCACTGTAACAATCACATCCATGGCTTGTGTGGACATTTGATTTCAATTCTTTCGCTTTTCATTTCGAAAAGAAAATACATTTCAATGCAATGTTGTAATATCATTTGAGTTCTTGCAATCAAATGAAGCTATGTAAATATGAATCTCTCCATGAAATGAATGAAAGCATTTAAAATGCTCTGTTGTTTATATGCTCAATACTGTATTTCATTCAATTTTGGAAGATTTGAATAGCACACCGAAATTCAGTTGTCTCTTCTTAATGCACAACTGTCACTTAATGAATAACAAACATGATGCAAACATCACTTAAACATAATCTACAGTTTCACCTTAAGATAGAATAATGTTCAGCTAGCTCCACCAATCGAGTTGTGGCAAAAAAATGGTAACATTTTGGCGATTTCCGCTAAATGCTTGCCTGCTAATCATAGATCAGTGGCCTTAAAACAATCCATTGGGCGCGGAGTCAAATCTGCCCCTTCTTGAAACTTAGAAACTTGAACAACAACACTCCAAACAGCAACAAAGGAAAACAAAACTGAACTGAAAGCAAACTAACAGGCCCTGATGGCCAACAGAACATGCGCAAAAACGCTTAGGGAAAGCAAAACTACCGAAATTAAATGTGCGAAACACGCTTATTTGCAAACTACTCTACTTAACCACGACATAACTTATCTCAGAGGCAATGCTTGAGGTGGACCCCATTAACTAGGATAGACAACACCTCGCCAGTCAACTTGGAAAGTTGGAATGTGTTGTGTTCCTTGCATTCCGTGATCACATAAGGCCCGTCCCACATTGCGTCGAACTTGGAATGTCGTCCAGGTCTACTTTTAAATTCAGTCCACTTGAAAACTAGATCTCCAACAATGAAATCATGTGGTCTCGCCCTCTTATCAAAAGAATTCTTCATCTGAGCTTGATGTATCTCCAGCTGTCTTAGAGCTTCCTTTCTGGTTTCCTCAAGCTCTACCAGCTGTGCAAACCTCACCTCAAGAGGCTGTTCATTCAGTAACTCCAATTCCTTAACATAACTTAAGGTTGGTAATTCAATTGAAACAAGAAACTTAGCTTCTTTACCATAAGTTAAAACAAAAGGAGAACAACCAGTAGCCCTCTTAGGAGTTATCCTGTCAGCCCAAAGGGCTAACTTCAGCTTTTCATGCCATGTCCTTTGATTATCTTTGACAGTCTTCTTGATTATCAAAATCAGATTCTTATTTGTAGATTCCGTCTATCCATTGCCTTGCAGATAATAATTGGAAGACGTGTTCAAATAAATGTTGTTTCTAACTGACCAGTCAAAAATCCTCAAACCAATAAAAGCCAAACCATTGTTAGAAATGATTGAATCTGGAACACCGAATCTCGATACGAGATCTTGATAGAAATTAAGCACTGAAGTCTCATTTGCTTCCTTTAAAGAAACAGCTTCGGTCCATTTTGTAAAATAATCTATTGCAGTAAGAATCCACTTATGACTCACACTTGAAGGCAGATTAATAGGACCAATAAAATCTAAGCCCCACTTGGCAAAGGGTTGTTCTACCTGAATCGGATGCAGGGGCAGCGGTGCAAGCCTCTGTTTACTAGCAAATAAGGCACATTTCTCACATTTTTTGACCCAAGCAATAGCATCTTTAAACAAATTTGGCCAGTAATAACTAGCTCACATAGTTTTTAGAGCTATTTTTCTTGCAACAAAGTGACCTCCTGAAGGTCCATCATGAAATTCTGCTAAAAGCTTGTCAACTTGATTAGGTTGAATACAACGTAATAAGATACCTTGGAAATCTCTCCTATAAAGAATACCATCAATGATTGCATAAGGAATGGCTTGTAATCTATAATACCTTCATTTTGCTCTATCTAAGCCTTTGGGGCACTCACCAGCTTGTAAATAATGCATCATTTGCTACAACCAAGTAGCAGGAAACACTGGAACAACACCTACAACATCATTATTTAGCACTATTTCTGTATTTGCATCCTCATTTAAGTTGTCTTCATTTCCATCAATATGCTCACACAAACCTTTCCCTCTAACGAGCTTGGTTACTTTTATATCAATATCGAACTCCATTACTTTGGTAATCCAACCAGCACGTTGATCATTAATATCTTTGTTAAGCAGAAAATCCTTAATAGTTGAATGAGCTACCAACAAATGAATCTTGCTATTGGACATCATATGCTTAAATTTCTTTAAACTTCTTACAACAGCAAAAACATGCTTCTCAACAAAAGAGTATTTTACCTCATAATCATATAACACCTGACTAAAAAACGTTATAGGCTGCTCCAAGCCTTCATCATTTTGCTGGCATAACATAGCTGAAACTGTATCAACTCCTCTAAAAGCATACAAAATAGTCTTTCTCAAAATTTGGATTAATGAGAGTAGGAGCGGCTGCAAGTGCTTCCTTGATCTGCTTGAAGCTCCTCTTGCCTTCCTTGGTCCAACTGAATGGCATATTCTTTTTAAGCATAGAAGTGAGATTGCAGCAAGGCTGCGATATTCGGTATGAACCTCCTCACAAAATTTATCTTTCCAAGAAAGTTTTGCAAGCCTTTCTTGTGGGTTGGTAGAGGCAATTCAAGAATTGTGGAAACTCTTTCAGGATCAATTGAAATACCTTTCTTTGAAACAATGTGTCCAAGCAATTTGCCTTCATGCACTGAAAATATACACTTCTTCGGATTGAGAGACACTCTGAACTCTCTGCATCTCTTAAAAATCTGCTCCAAATGGTCAAGGTGTTTGTTAGCATTTTTGGAAAAAAAAGGTAATATCATCTAGATATACTAGAACAAACTTGTTCATGAGGTCGTGAAAGGCCATATCCATAGCATGCTAGAAAGTTGCTCCAGCATTAGACAAGCCGAAAGGCATCTTCTTGTAGGCCATTGTGCCCCACTTGGTTGTAAATGTTGTTTTGAACTGATCTTCCTGCTTCACCAGAATCTGGTTGTAACTTGAGTAACCGTCTAGCAAAGAAAATCTGTCAGAACCAGAAACTACCTGTAAAATTTTCTCCATGGAAAGAAGTGGGTAATGGTCTTTCAATGATGCTTTATTTAAATCCCAGAAATCAACACATAGTTTGATTTCCCCACTTTTCTTCCTAATTGGCACTAAATTTGACATCCAAGAGGTGTGTTTGATAGGAAAAATAATACCACTCGCAACCAGCTTATTCAGTTCAACCTTCATAAGGTGCTCTAATTTGGGATTAAGCGATCTTTGCTTCTACCTTACTAGTTTTACATTGGGCTCAAGTTCAATGGTATGCTGGGCTAGTTCGGGGTTAAAACCTCTCAAGTCCTTGTACTCCCAAGAAAAAACATCACTAAATTTCTGACATAAAATAATAAAGGCTTGTTGTTCATCTTAACTACATATCTTTCCCAAC
>VDFB02183662.1:0-18032 GCA_007258455.2 Sequoia sempervirens
CCATCATCTAATCCTCCATCAACTCAATGCCTTACATTTAGATATTTAAAACATAAATTGATGGCATTACATAAATCCACCAATCCACCTACAAAGGATGTGACCCAAGGGCTACAAGAAAGGAATCAATTGCTGCCATGTCATTCAACACCTATACTTGAACATACAAAAGAGTCCTCAAACATCATGCCAAGTCCTTCAAGTCAACCATGTCATCCTCAACCCCTTGAGCCAATTCAAGAGTCTTTCGTCGTAAGTCCAAGTCACCCTCTTTCATGCTCCTATGTTGTTGACCATCTAGAACATGTCGAGCCCATTAAAGATTCATCCCCTTGCACTTCCATTCAAGAAACCCAAGATGTATTTCAAGAGCCTAATCCTAAGCATGTGGAAACATCAAGCCCTAGTCCTAATCAAGATAAAATCATTGTCATCCAACCTATCCATAATCTATATCTTTTCTATGATCAAGATGATATCCATAATGATGAAGAGCCTATCCATGAGCAACTTGATCCTATACCCATCCATGAGCAAGATATTCAAAATTCACCTCCACCTAGTCCTATCCATGATCCATCAACATCCACTTCCCTTAATGAGACATATGCCTCCCAAGCACACATAGAAGATCAAACAAATACCTTAGATCTAAGTGAACATAATGCTAATCAAGATCCTAATGATCCTCCATCACCCACTATCGACTCTATTGCAAGTCCTCCATCATATCCTAATGTTCTTTCCACCCTCATTCATGAATTTTCCTCCTTAGAACAACAAAAACCATTATCTTCCCTTGCGTCATTTTCTCGATCCAATAAGGAACTCATGTCTAGTGTTCCACCTACACCTAGTCCCATTGTCCATTGCATACCCCAAGGAAACCAGTCTCAAGATGTTGGTATTTCCTCCATGCATCCTAAGTCCACTTTCCATCATAAAGCCTATCATACACCTAAAACATATGTTGCCATCCCTCCTCCATCATCCTACAAATGTCAAAAGCATGTGACCATACACCTTCCAACTTTTCCACCATTACTTCCAACTCCTATTATCCCTACATCTAATCTACCTCCATTACTCCCAACACCTAATATCCCTACCATCCAATTCTCTTATCCATTTATCCATAAATACCCTAACATTTATAATCATGACCAACAAATGTACACATTGTCTAAACAAGAAGCTTCCACTCATTCCACCATATCCATGGGATTTAAAAGCAAGAATTTCAATGCCTCTACATATAAAGTAAAAAATCCTAAAAATCCTTATGCCTTAGGACATCAATACAAAAATTCAAAGCAAAATATAGTCAAAAAGTTATATAAGCCCATACCTCCAAAATAAAATTCCAAAACTAAAATGGTTTGGGTCCCTAAGAAAAAGGAAATCAAGTCAAACGAGGCATCCACATCACAAAAATCCCAACCATCCCCCCTAATCAAAAATTCACATTCCATTCAAAAATCTCAACTTCTTAAAACCCACAAGAAAAATAAGTCATAAAATTACTAAGTCTATGTGGGTACCTAAAGCACTTCATCCACCATATGCTAAGAAAACATCTCCATTGCTTCCTACACCCTGTCCACATCAAAAGCTTCAATGTTTATCACAATGTGTGCAACCATTGGTCATGGTTCCCTTCCATTTCACACCAATTCCACATACCTCCATCCCCTCATCCTTCACTCATTATTCTACATATCCCCCCATCAACTTCCTATGGTCCATACTTTTGGCTAAGCCTCCCCATTCATCTTCTACATAATCTGCATCATAATCCACCATTTTCCTCCATAATACACATCATAATCCATCATCTACCTACTCTATCTCCATTTCATGTCATCCCTTACCAACATCTATGGGAATAATGGCATTTGACATGGTCCATGCAATGACATCCATCCCTCGTGGGACTATCACCTTTCATGCAACTAGACACTTGAGTCCCTCCTATCCAAAAGTAAAAAATTAAAAAAAAAACACAAAAAAAAAGTAAAGAGAAATCCCTTCATCCAACAGTGAAAACCTGGTAAACAGGCGCCCTGGATAAGTACCATGATGAAAACCTGGAAAATAGGCGTCATGTGTAGGTTGATCTTCTATGTCACTTACACTTGGGGGCACGATGTCTTATCTATCCAACCTATCATTTTTATGTCATATCATTTCCATCCTACCTACCATCTTAGCCATCATACCTACCTATCATATTGGGTCCACTTATCCACCCTTCTCCTTTTAACACATGTTTTTTGGGTATCTCTTGACATACCTCATCCTTTCTAAACCAAGCCTATCATTATCCTATTGTCATAAGCTTTGGCATGAAAAATTCTAAGTCTTGTACCTAGAATGGGGCATGTCATTCCTATGCAACATAGTCTTTAGAGATCACATCCTTGCTCTCTTATGATGCATGCATCCTATCCATCCATCCATTTATCATGCGCCTTTTATCCCTTATCCTATCACCCACCCTTGCACCTAGACTTGGTTTTCCCCATGTCATTGGTATCTAGCACAAAGGCTACCTAAATTTTCATCCACTGAGACCTCAAAATATTCTCAAAAATGCAAAAAAATCATAACATGTCAAAAAAAAAAAATCATAAAATGTCAAAAATCAAAAAAATCAAAAAATCCAAAAAACACAAAAACATCCAAATAACTTTCAAAAATAAAAAAAAAATTCATCATTTGTCACATCAGTCAAATAAGTCAGACATAGTCAGTCATTCGAAACATTGACATTTAAATCGTTAACCAACATACAACATAGTCCAATTAGTCATCTAGTCAAAATCAGTCAAATTGCCAAAACAATGTCAAATCAGTCTTCAAATTATCCCAATCACATCAATTCTTCTATTCACTTCATCACATCCTCTCATCCATGTCAAATCATATTCAACAATAATCTAAATGCAAGTCAATCCTTAGTCCATACCAATCAAGTCAATCAATCTTGTCAAATTATCCAATCACATCCTTTGGTCTTGATCCTCATCTTGTTGTAAACCAAATCAATCAAAGTCAATCAGTCAATCAATCAGTCATCCTTGTGTTGATCTAGGGATATGTCTTTCCCCACAATGACAACACTACCATCATCAGTCATCATCATCAATCAATCAATTACTCATCGGTTTGCAACTTGACAAGGGCAATAAGTTGTTTGTTTTTGTATCATTTATGCTTGCTTGCTTGCTTGCGCGTGTTATCATTTTTATCTTGCATTTGCGTCAAGTCCAACTTATTCTAGTTAATATTCATATCTTGTATCTAGACAAGGTTGTATTATGCTGGGGCACGAGACACATCATCACCTTGGTCCTTATAAACTTGGTGCATCATGTCTAGTGTTACATCAAACATCATGGTTGCTCACTTTTTTGTAGCATAATGTATCATTTATCTCCTTCATCTACTTCCTATATTACAGCATGCATCTTGTCCCTCCTTATCATTTCATTTTGAGAGCATACCCATGTTCTTTCAACCCGCATATCCTCTCGAGGGGGCATAATCATCCCACTCTTATTTCATCATCCTCCTATCTTTCATCATCATCCATTTCCCTCTATACATACCTTAGCTTCTTTGAAATGATGTTACTCTACACAAATCTCATTATCTCGAACATCATCTCAAAGAGGGGCAAAATGTAGACACTAAAAATTTTCCTAGACTTGCGATTTCTAAATTCTCTATCATTTCCCCTTTTGTCTTTGCTAATTAAATAATTTTTAATTATTTAATTATTTTCTAAAGTCATATGTCTTCTATTAATTAAATAATTTTAATTATTTAATTAATTCATTCCTACTTTTATTTCTTGCTTGATTAATTAAATAAATTTTATTTATTTAATTGTGTCACTAATTAAGTCCTCTTTTTCTAAAATTAAATAAATTCTTATTTATTTAATTTTTGTCCACTATCCACTATAATTAAATGATTTTAATTATTTGGTATTCATTAACCTCTTCTCTCATAAATTAAATAAATTTTTATTTTATTTTTATTTGGTCCACTCTCTTGAATTTTTGAATTAAATCATTATTTAATTCAAAATGATTCCTTTTGTCACATTCCTCTAATAATTAAATAATTATTTTAATTATTCATTGTTCCCTAAATTAAATAATTTTTAAATATTTAATTTCTCCTATCACCTCTTTGTCCGTGCCAATCTTATCTTCCAAATCAAATCTTATCTCTGACATCTCATTTAATTTCAGCCCTTGATTGAATTATTTTATAATTCAATCTTAGCCATTCATTTCTTGTCATTGCCCTAATTTTGACCTAAATCTATTTCATACTACAACTTTCAATTTTGGCCATTGATTTAGACATCTTATTGACATTCAATCTCAACCGTCAATCCAAATCAGACATTTCCTATAAATAAACTCTCTCATAAGCCATTTAGGGGGGTTGATTCTTCAAGTATCCTTATGCTGTCAAAATCATTCTTCAGTCTTTCATCCATTCCTATCTATTGTCATTCATCTATCATCCCCATGTCAATGTTATGCTATTGAATTGAGCAACCAACATTCATCCAACAATCAACCTTCAAAATCTTGCATTCTTATGTAGGTGGAGAAGAGCCATGGAGGTCAATCAAATCTAGTTTGAAATATTGGTTTGCATTTCTTTTGTTTATTTGCATTTTCATTCTAGTTTGTGTTTCATGGTGCTTGATAGGGTTTAGTTAATTTGTTGTTTTCAATACATTAAATCTGAATTTTTTCCTATTTACACTAACAACCATGTATTTTATTATACATCTCCTTTTCACACTAACATTTATTCTTTTCTACATCTTCACCACCCTTATCTATTTTCCTCTATCCTTTTGTCCTTCATCTTCTAGTTCTCTCATCGATTTCGATAGCACACTCATGTTCTTTGAACTCATTTGTCCTCTGGAGGGGGCATACCACTACCTCCTCGTCATCTTTCCTCATCCTACTTTTACTAGGGTATATCTTTTTCTTTGACACAATACGATAGACTGCATTGTATCAAAGAGGGGAAAAATGTAGACACTAAAATTTAGTCTAAGCCTACGACTTCAATTTCTTCATAATTGGTATCTTCATGGTCATGATTAAATAATGTTAATTATTTAATTATTCTCCAAAGTCCTTAATTCTTCTAGTAATTAAATAACTTTTAATTATTTAATTAATTCATTCTAACATTTATTCAACTAGTAATTAAATAATCTTAATTATTTAATTAATTCACTTTATCCTTATTCTATCCTGATTAATTAAATAAACGTTCTTTATTTAATTACGTCACTAATTAACTTTATCCTCCTTCTTGAATTAAATAAATTCTTATTTAATTTATCTTTATCATATTTCTGACTATAATTAAATAAATACTTTAATTATTTAATTATTCATTTAACCTTTTCTTTACTCAATTAAATAAATCTTGAATCTTGAATTAAATAATCATTTATTTCATAAAAGTGTATTTCAAACGCATTCTTCTATATTTGGATAAACACTTAAGTTATCTAAGTATTCATTCTTACTCAACTTGAGATCTATCTAAATCAGTCAGTTATCTCTTGGTTTAATGTTTGAGTGTCCTTCTCGAATGAACTCTCTATCAGATCCAGTCAGTTATCTAGTTCTAACTCATATGCATGCACATGCTTATTAATTAAATATCTTTATTTAATTAATTAAATCTTGTTTGTGTGTTCAAATAGAATGTTGCTTTTTAATCTATCTTTATCTTTGTCATGCAAAGATAATTCTTTTGTTTTTGAATACCAAACTTGAAGATTAAATCATTATTTAATCTTTATCTCTATTCTTAGTTTTTATCACTCGTGTTAGTACTAACAATTATCATAATGCATGTCGAAACTTTTAATTTGAATCATTCGTTGTTCTTTCAATCCTGGCATGTCATTCGAATGATCAATTTTCTATAAATTGATTTGTCTTTCATCATTTTACTCCTCTCAAAATCTTATGACTTTTGGAAGCACATCTTCGATATTTTTCAATAATCACATACATCAAGGCTATACTTGCACACATACTAAAAATATGAGGGCAAGAATACCATCAAGGCGAAATGGAGAAGGACAATCGAGGTCAATCATGGAAGGATGTAGATACTAGGTGAGATCATTTTTTATTTATGTTTTATGCTTACTTTCTTTGTTCTTTGTTGTTTTACTATAGATTACATTAGAGTTTAATTTCTTTTTAATGCTTTAATCCTCTTTCATTTGTTTTCATGATGTTATAGGATGAAACAGATGCTGAAAGATATTAGGGTGGTATATGAAGAACCTATTGTCATAGACTGTGACAATTCAAGTGCAATAAATATTTCAAAGAATCTGGTGTTGCATTCCAAGACTAAACATCTATCAATCAAGTTTCATTTCTTGAGGGAGAAAGTGAATGAGGAAGAAGTCAGACTAGAATATGTGCCTACCAAAGAACAAATTGCAGATATATTTACTAAGCCATTGTCAAAGGATACTTTTGAGTATCTCAGAGGAATGCTAGGGGTGATTACCCCTCCAGATAAGAACTAAAGATGCATTTATTTTCATCAATCTGTGAGCTTCATTGCTATATTCTGATCTAGATTGATGTTTTTGTGGCTACTACTTAGGGGGAGTAGTCAGATGTGTAGATATGTGGTCCAAAGCGTGTATTTGGAAAGGTCATGGTTACCTTTTCCATTGATGTTAAAGGGGGAGAAGTGTATTGTGAAAAATATTTCTAAGGAGAAGAGCCTTGTGGGAGAATAGCAATTGAAGAGAAAAAGTAAGTATGTTGGGTTGATGGTATTTTTCACACCATGTGTTGCCATCAATGCCAAAGGGGGAGATTGTTGGATGTAGTGGATATGGTGGCTGATATGTGGTTGTCATTGATGTCAACACTATTAGCATTTGTTATATCATTTGTTGTATATGTCGAGGATATTGAGAAAATTGTAAAAGGAAGTGTTCTAGGTTCCCAGTGGAACTATGCAAGTCATGAAGGCGTCTTGTTTTGTACATTAATGATTAGTTGGTGTGGATTAAAGGGTTTATTGCTGAATGTTTCTAGATCATCCACCAGAAGTTTCAGAGGTTTGTGTGAAGTTTTGAATGTGTTGTGGTCTGAGAGTGTTTTTTGTGGTCTTTGTCAGTGTTCCTGAATGAATATTGTGTGATTCTAGTAATCTTAGTTGTTGTGGATCCTTCTCTATTGTTTCTTGGTGTTCTTTGATGTCTCTAGATCATTCTCTATCTTTGTGGTACATCCACATTATTCAAAGAGCTCGTGGTTGAAGATTTTTTCTCGTGCATGTTCGGTTTTTCATGCTTCTAGCTGACATGTTGGTGGTAGCATGTTGTGGATCTTCAAGGTGTAATTAATTAAAGTATTTTTGTGTTGTATTTCTTAATTTGGGTCTCCATTATGTTGTGGCTGACCTTGGTGGATTTTCATTGGAAATTTATTTGTAAATTTGGGCCGACATTGAAAATATGTTTTATTTTCCTGGCTGACTAAATTGTGATGAAATTTTTTGTTACGAATATATATGAGTGATTGGTTGAGTGAAGTTAGTGTTTACATAAGTGTGAATGTATGCCAAATAAAGTATAAATGTGCAAATAGTGTTTCTATCATTTGATTATAGAGCAGAGAGTGAAGAAGTTTGAGCAAAGTGTGAAGAAAGTTTTCTTAGCTTAATTGGAATTGTAATCAGGCTTGTGCAGAAGCTATTTTCTTTCAGTTCATACTCTGTGGACCCAATCCATATTTATATATTGTTGGATAGTGATTCATCTTTCGTATTTGAGCAGTGAGCTCTAGGAAATGTGCCTGAATGCATGTGCATTCCCCTTATTATTTCTCATTATACTTCTGACAAGGTATAATCTTTTGGACTAACATCATCGTGGTTTTTCCCCTAACAAGGTTTCCACACAAAAATATTGGTGTTATTTGTCTCTCTTATGTGTTATTTTTTTGTGGTTAATTGCTTATTCATCATATCTAAGATTAAGTTAAATTAGGTAAGAAAAGTTTAAGTTTATGTGACAACTGATTCACCCCCCCTCTCAGTTGTCTGTCCTTGTTTTTCCAATAGTTTGAGCACACCTCCCCATCATACCTCCTCCATCTTGTGACACTTGTCACAAGACTAATACTTCTTCATTCCTTGATCCAAACCCTACTCCTTTTTTAATCTTATCCCTCCATCAACAAATCAATCCTAGGCCTTGGTTCCTCATCAAAATTCTATATAATGAGGCCTTGGATCTCATTCTTGAAATCCAAACTCTCCATATCCTTATGCTACCCAAATTTCCATTGAATCTATCTTTATCATACCATCATGTTGTCCAAGTATTGAGAAACCACATCTACTACCAAAATTGGAGCAAATTTGCAAGACTAGCGTGCATCTTGTGAGCTCAATCCATGAGGAGGGAGGATGAAGGTATAATGTCTTAGTATTTATTTCTTTATACATTCTATCTATTTACCTTCTTAATCTATTTTTTCTTTTTCAAA
Source organism: Sequoia sempervirens (assembly GCA_007258455.2). Lineage (NCBI taxonomy): Eukaryota > Viridiplantae > Streptophyta > Pinopsida > Cupressales > Cupressaceae > Sequoia > Sequoia sempervirens. The sequence goes on from VDFB02183662.1 coordinate 8,586, forward strand.
TGGATTGATCTATAGTATAAAAATTACACTAGAGGAGTGGAAAATAGCATCATACAACAACATATACAACATAATTCTACCAAGACTAATTTGTAAACAACATTTACCATCTAAATAGAAGTTGATGTTCTTCATGAGACTATCTGTAAGCATAAACTTATCACCCCATTTATGTTAATCATCACTATGAATAATTTCCAAGGAATACCATATATTTTTAGGAACACCCAAGCAAACAACATGTTATAATTCTCATAACATATAAATCCCATAAAATACTCAAAGAAACTCCAAATCACACAATATTTCCAACATTGTTCTACTTCAAACTAAAAGACTAAAGCCACAAATTCTAAAGTTGATATGAATGGGGGAAATAAAAATATGAAATGATCTACATGAACATGAAATTTATCTACAAAAACCACATATTCCCCAATACACAAGACCCACAAATCTTCACACAACTTCATTGGATACCTACAAAAAACACATGCATACTACACAATTGGAACAAATTCCCTGTGTCTCCTCCAAATTAATGTTATGATGAATGGATTAGTGCTCTCTAATATTGTATCCCTTATGCTACCATCATCATGCAAGGAAATTTCCTCCAAACACATCAATACATTTGTTCATAACTAAATTTACTAAAATCAACAAGATGCAATTGATGTAGCAACTACAAAAATGGAAAACATGAGTAATAGTCATCAATATGTATAATGTTGAATTAGTGGGAAGCCATGTGAGGTTTGAAAATATATTCACAAACATTTGTACACCTCTAAAATTCTTCAAAATGACCAACCCATAAACTATTTTCTTCAACAAGCTAAGTGGTTTTGAGAAGAATTTTAGACCATTTCTTGACTCTTTGTTCTTCATGCTTTCAAATTTCATGGAGCTCCTCCTTTGCAATATAACCATAACAACTCCATTTCCTAAAAAATCACATCTTGTAGACAAATATGGTAAGAAATCTAAAATGAAAAGTGCATAGCATGATATTATTACCTTCACAAACTTAACCAAAGCTTCTTGTGTTCTTCCCATAAATTTTGTAGCTTCTTTCTTTGTTTGGATTGAAAGTATTTCATATGATCCTTTTGAGATGGATTATGTTAAAAACATTACCACTTCCTTTGAGTTACTTTCATTGTTGTACTTTCTCATGTGAATGACCTTTAATTAAGTCATCTTGGAACTCCTCATTTACACATAGTGTAGAAAATGTCAACTTAATTCTCTCAAATTGAATGGAGTACCACATTTGAATTAAGGAATCCCAAATATCATCCCTTGAAACATCATATACTTCCACAAATGAATCTAAAATCAAAATTACATGACATGAGTTGTTTAACTTTTCAAATCCTTCCAAAGATTCTTTTGGTGCATCCTCCTAAAATCCCTAAACGCTAGTGTCTTGGTCAAAGTATGTCACATCATTCTCCCACATAGATTCCTTATTCAAATTATTTTCCAACTCTATGACATGTTGTAATCCTCTAACCAAGGGTGATCCTAGGAATATGTGTTTGAACACTATGCTATGTTGATTTGGAAACACTTGAATATCAAAATGAAGGCTATGATTCTTACCATAAATAAAGATAGCATGCATATCCTCCATCACCAATAATATTGTTATCCTTAAAACTTTCCTCTTGCAAGAAGTCTTCAGATATGTTTCTACACCCATTACTTCCTTAGATACACCTCCTAACACCATATCTTTCCCTTCACAAGTATTATTAATTATTTTAAAATGATGATTCTATAGAAAGTCACACATAGAATGCAACCATTGCATACACATAACTATTTGAGTACTCAAAGAGTAGAATGCATTACATTAATAATGTTTTGGTATTGATATTTGTAATCTACTTAGTGGTTATGTCACATTAAAATTGCATTCTCCATCATGATTTTGCTACACTACTATGATACAATCAAAACTAGATAAAACTTTCATTACACTTTTAGTAGACACCAAGAGTAGCTTCCTAGAACTTTCCTCATTTATGTCAAGTTTTTGAAAATTTCCATGCATGATAAAGTTAAAAAATTCTTTGTACCTATTACCAACAACACCTTGGTTGTCCCAATCCTCATAAACTTCTCCTTTCACCAATTTGATGAAAATGGGTAGCATCTGGTTGAGGATCCAAAAGGCTATTGTATCTATGCTCATAACCAATGCTTTTATAACTTTGATCAAATTCAGAGCTACTATAAATTTTCTTAGAATCAACACCAAGCAAGAAAAATCAAATTTGTGTTTAATATCATCACCATACCTTTCAGCCTTAGCTTCCTCAGTGTTATCCCCCCTTCATGTCTTCTGACATGAAATTGAAACAATATCAGGATGAAAGGGATATTCATTCCACAATAGACTATCATCTTGCTTAGGTGTTGGCAAGCCTAGGTCCCAAGTAAAAGTGGGATGATTGTTGTAATCAAGGTGAAAGTATTCATTGTGCTTCTCATGTGTTATTTCCTTTTTGAGAGAGTCATGCTCCAACTTCCTAGAACTAAAATCTTCCTTTCTTGATTTAGGAATTTCTAATAAATTTGTAGTAAAACTGTCACTCTCATAATGAAAATCATTAGTAGGATAAGGTTGATCTATAGAATCCATAATGAAATCATTTCCAACAATAGAGCTATTATATTGACTATTCTCACTTGGCACTAGCTCCTTCTTTTCCATACTTACATTTTCCTAAAATTTTAAATTTATTTAATTAAAGAATCATTACCTTCAACCACTATGGCTTGGAGTTCCTTTGTTTGAACTATCACTTCCTTTTGTAAATCTTATTTTTATTTATTCTACATCATCACCATCTCCTCCATATCTTTAATTTGTGTCTCAAGTGTTTCTATCAGTGTCCCAAGTTCTTTATCATCTTTCAACCCTTTTTCTTCAAATCTATCAATCAACCTTTGACCAATTTCATCAAATGAATTTACCTAAATGCAATTTTGGGTGTTCATACCTTGGTACCACAAATCATGAGTAGCTCCTTCAAGGTGTAATATTGCATATTGAATGGAAACTTTATCCTCCATAGAACTGGAATAGTAATAGTCTTGTATCTTAAATAACCATGCTCTGACTAAGATCTTTTTTACCCATCAAAAGTTGGTGTTAGATATTTTGTGACTTTTCTCCCAAGATCTCTTCCATTAGAGTTTGAATGTTGTCTATGACCCTTGATGGCCATCATGCTATGAATTTGAATGATATATTAATTGTATGGAATTGCATTTCTAAATCCTTCATCTTGATTAATATATGTTTCTCTGGTGGTTGCTAGATCTCTAGCCAAATCTACCATGTGATCAACCATATTTTAACTCCTCTTTCCTTTTGAAAAATATGATCAAACCATAAAGCTAGTAAGATCATGGATTTGATACCAATATAATGTCCCTGAATCAAAATATTTATTTAATTTGGAAAAACTCTATAAAGAGCAAATCAGGTATGAAGAAATTTGCACCAAATCATTTCAAAATGAGAGTAAATCATTAACAAATGAAATAGAATATTTCATTATAGGTTTTAACATGAAAAAAACATCATTTTTTATGTTGATAATAGCATCCAAAATCAATAATTCTCTTCTGCACAAACTCTAAAGAAGACTCAACCCAAAAACTTCAACACAATACTGAAACCCCAAGTAAATCCACACAACTCCCAACCTTAAAACATCAATTCTAGATAGAAAAATTTGTTAAATAAATGCTTGTAATACAAATATATTTTTTTCATATAACAAAAAAAAAAATTGAAAACCAAAATTTACACTAAGCACACCAAACTACTCAACTCCAACCAACTATTTGACAAAATGAACAATAAACTTTGTAGCCTTTCAGAACTGTTGCAACTTTTGGATGAAGTTGCCTCTAGAGACCTATAAACACACTTCCTACAAGTCTCTATCTCCCTATTTTATCAACTTGGAATATCACTCCTTCAATGGTTTCTCAGCCTTTGAAGAAGAAGAACATAATACTATAAAATTGCTAAACTTGCAACCAAAACAAATATATATTCAAAAACTCTCCCAACCAAACTTGGGCACCAAAATCCCATGCCCAAAATGAGGATGCTTGCATGCCAAGAAAGAACCCCGTTGTTTCCAAGTGTGCCTTCATCATAACTCCACTCCAAACTTGATTTTCCAAATTCAACTATTGTCATGCACCCAATTAAACCAATTTCCATAACAAATGCACTTTCCAACTTGGTCCCACAAACATTTTATAAATATTTATAATTTTAATATTTATTTTCTCAAATGACATGTAAATGTGATCAGGACAATATAAATATTATATTTTTTTTTCCCAATTTCCAATGTCACGCTTCTTGACTTACTATTTTGGGATGATGGAAACTCAGTATTTTTAGTAAGTACTATTTTTGGAAAAAGGGACATGACAAACATGTAGTTTTTTATTGTGAAATTATTAATTACATATGCCTCATAAAATAAATTGATTGTGAATTGAAATGCATTGGATTGATAATTCATAAAATCCATGCAATTTCGCCACCCCATTGGTTTCAATGTGTAAATGCCTATTTTGAATTGGTCAATATGTACTATTTTCCAATTGGTGAAGATTCACCACTAAAATAATCCATAATGACAAGTATGATGGGGTGAATGAATGCATGAAGAATTCCAACAGTCTGAAATATAAAGAACTTTCTAGGAATCAAAGAATCAAGGAGACAAGTGCCAAAGAAAATGATGGATGAAGAATTCCAAAACTCATGAATATGGAGAAATTAGGCTTTCTAGAACACTTTCAAGATTCAGGGATCAAGAAACCTAAGGAATGGTGCACATGGAAAGGAAACCTTGCTGGTTTGAAAGAACAACAAAACAACACTTGGTCAAGAATACACTTCAGACTTCATGGATCAGGGATGCTTCAAGTAGGCATGTGTATAAAGGAAACTCTAATAGCTCAAAGGATTGAAAAACTTGACACCTAGGAAAATTTTACAAGTCATTTGGTTGGGGTTTTGGGAGTGATAAGAAGGGTAGAGAAGAACATACAGGTCACTAAAACTTTAAAAAAAAACTATTTTTTCTTAATTTTGAATAGATTAGAGTGGGGAGTCAGGATTGGTAAAAAAGGTATGTAGGTTTGTTCAGAAACCTAAAATCTTGATACCTCAAAAACCTCAACACTTAGCCAATTTTTTATTTTTTAACTTGGATATTTGACTAAATAATCAAAGAGGGGACTAATGCAACAACTAGAGACACCACTCTAAGCATGACTAGCCCATTTAATATCTCTCAAATTAGTTATGATTGATGGGAAATGAAGGGGGACATGAAATTTCAACAATTCCCTTTCCCTAAGCACCCTTTCCATATCATCCCTGACCCCAAACTCCAAGTGTTTTTCCATCAAAATTGTTAATTCTTTTAGATGAGTTTTGGGTCATAACTTATCTAAATACTATGGGTAAAAGCAAGAAGTTGGATCCATGAAGAGGGGAAGTTTTGGCCAAAACAAAAAAAAAACACAAGAAATTCCTACGCATTTTTAAAAATGTGTAAGCATTTAGGATCGAGTACTCAAGCCTAAATCTGAATGCGTATGTGTTTAGATTTAGGTACGCATCCTAAAACGTGTACGCGTTACAAAATGCATGCGCATTTTTAATGTGTGCATTTTAAAACACATACGTGTTTCACAAAGCTATTTATTCTTTTAAATAAATGACTATGTGATTCATTTTTATAGTCAAGTTGAGTCGTGCGCCTGAGGGAGAAGGAAGATCGCGTACTCATTTTGAAGGGCCTAATTAAAACAATTTTTCACTGCCACCTCTTCCCATTGACACAATCAACTCAACGACCTCCAGGTTGGTTGAATTCTACCATTTTCTTGCTTTATATCTTGCATTTCTTTTTTAGTTGTTATTTAGTTTTTGTTTGTTTAGTTTTTTTTAGTTCAATATTTTATAGTTTTTAAATTGCATTTAAAAAACCAAAAACATCAATGAAACAAAAAAATTTAAATTGTAAATTGAAAACCATAAAAACTAAACTTAAATTGAACACATTTAACTTAGAAATCAAAACCCTAAACCCTAGGTTCCAAAAAACAAAGACCTAAAAACTAATTTACCCTTAATCCTTGAACCTTAACCCTAAAATCTAATCCTAAAACCCTAAACTAAAACTTAAACCTAAAACCCTAATATTTTCACCTTTTAGATAGTGCAACTTGAAAGTACAATCAATACTTTCAATCTAACCATTTGTGTTGAGAAATGAGGAGATGTTACTTAACTAGTTCAACAAATCATAGCATAAATTTATGAGGTTGATCTAATTAGGATTGATCATGTTGCTATGTCACACCATTGCCATACTCAACTATAGTTTAAACATTCTCATTTTTTAGTATGGTTACAAGTTTCAATCTCATTAGGATTGATCATGTTGCTCTTGCTCATTGAGTAATTTCAATTTGGAAATTGACCTCCTTCCTTGCTTTATTTTGTGTCCTTGTCATTGGTTCTTAACTTTCACTTCACATAATTTAGAAGTATCCCTCCTTGGAGGTTTCTTACATTTTTTATTTGACATAGATATGTTTTCATGTCATCAAATCTCTAAATAATTATATACTAAAGATCCAATTTCTTCCATTTTTGCATGATAAATTATGCACACCAATTCACATGTATAAATATGATTTCATTACAACTAAAAAATTTAGTGAAGTCTTTGTACTTAAAGAAGCCATTTTCAATATGTGAATAGAGCTCAAGCTCATCTTTGTTTATTTTGTATTGCAATTACCACTATCATATATCTATGTGTCCATTTGAATGTCTTCTATTAATTTAATTTTTATCTTTACTATGCTTTGAAAACAATGAATGAGATTATAAATTAATGTTAGTGTTAAACTTATTTCTTCTTAACTACTTTGTCCCATTATAGAGAACTTGTGTCTCTTATCATGAAATTTTAAAATTTAGATAAATCAATTTATGTCTTTGGATTAATTAAATTCTATGTCATACTTGATAAATACATGTATTCACAATCGATATACCTTAGCTCTATAGATATAATCTTGTTGGATACAACCACACCTATGAGTAAACTTCCCCTTGCCCCAAAAGATAAAGCTCTACCCATAAAAGCATAAGAATATTACTTATTGATGAAATAGTTAATTAATGATAGGCAATATTTATGAGCTCCATTGAGCACCCTTGTCTAACAATAATCCTAATATTTAGAAACTAGTATAATTTTTACAAATTAAACTACATGGTTTTCATCATTTACCCATTTTGACACTCATTCTTGAGTTGAATAACCTAAATTAGTGAGTTTTCCTTCTCTTTTTCCACATTTATATGTGATAGAAGACACTCTAAACAACCCCTAACCTCCTATTAACACCCAGTTTGAGAAATCAAAGTTATATATCTATGTGTCTTATTTTTCATTCTTTAGTCCTTTACCTATAGAAATTTGGTTCCTTACCTCATGTTCACAATCTCTATTTACAAATCTTCTTATTTAATTTTTCCAATAATGATTCAAATAAGCCTCATTGTTGATATCGTAGCCTTTTTTGAGCTCTCAATTTTTGATGTTTTATCCAACTCCTAGTTTATGTTGATGGTGATTTATTTATAAATCTTAAGTCTTTACCTTAATCCATGTGGTTTAATTATATTTTTTCTTAGACATTCTATCAATATTTGCACATGACTTAAGTATTTATGTTATCTTTATTCAATGATTGAGCATGGGTATTTTTGTTTCATGCATTAGCCACATGTAGTTGGATATATGTATATTATGTTTCATGGTTAAATAGTAAAAAGTAAGAGTAGCTATCTTAAATCTTGTTTTGTTTACCCTTAGTATTGATCATGTTTCAATTAATGTATATCATCAAATTTGGGTATAGCTTAATTATCAAGTGATAGAGCTAAAAATAAGTTTATGGCCTTCTTTCAAGGGATTCATTTAATAAACCAATGCCATAGTTCATGCATTCATAGGGTTCTAATAAAACCCCCTAATTTCATTTCTAACCATCAGACTTATAATTAGAGCACCTCCCTATTTTCACTGAGAGGTATCCTATGTACCTATTTTTCTAGTTAAGTTCTTATATGATCCCTTTAATATTTACACACTATCAGCCAAGGGAAATTCCCACATATAGATCTAACTCAAAACTATTTATAATTTCCATCCCATTTATTAAAGGTTTAACATAAAATACCTAGATGAATTATGACAAATATGTCATCCTCTAGAAAGTTATGATGTAGAATCACTTATACAACTCAACATATGAACCCTTTCCATGTGTACACAAAATGTAATAGTGCATCCTTAGATATTTTAGGTGTCTTAATTATAGTATACATATTGATCTAAATTATAGTGGAAATATTTTAGATATACTTGATGATTCTTCTTGGAAGGGTTGCAAAAGTAATAAAAGGTGTTCAATAATTAGTTTTAGGTAATGTAGATAGGTTTTTATTAAAATTGTATGACCTTGGTGTAACAATTATCTCCATTTTTAGTTGCATTAGAGTTGGTAGTAACAATGAACCCCTCATATTAACAACCACACATTGGACTCAATTTAATGTGTACATGCTATGGATTTTTAAATTTATGTGTTTTTTAATGTTATTGTGAACTAGCGACCTTAACCTACTCTAAGTGATGCAAAACAAGGTGCAAAAAGAGGGGAAAAGAACACTAACACCTCAATGACAAGCCTAGTTGAATTCAAAACAAAGAAAGATAACAAAAAGCAGATATTTACCTTGTCTTGAATTGATCTTTTGGTTGGCCCTTGATGGTTGATTTTGTGTGCTCCTTTTGATGGAAAGGTGGATGAAATTGATTCAAAATGATCTATGCAAGATGAGGATTCAAATGGGTTATGTGGGTAGTTGAGTAGATGAATACAATGGATAGGATGAAAGCTTCAATGTGCAACAATGGTGGATGAAGGTTATGCAAGTGTGAGAGCTTGGTTGAATGCTTGAGCTTGAAGATTGTGAATGCATAATAATGAGAATGAAATAAAAATCCTTCATTTTATGGAGAGAAACTCTAGGGAAATAGACAGTTGAGATCTTGCCACAATGGGCAAGATGAAGGGTTGAGATCCTGCCACCATGGGAAAGATGGATAAGGATGCATGAGGTGGAAGATGACATGTGATGGGAAGGTACTTGTAAGTACCTTGGAATAAGGATGATGTGACCTCTCAATGATCACATGGGGAAGAGGGGAATCTTGGATGAATAAAAGTGAATTTAAAATTCACATGATTGGGAGATCTTGTGGATAAGGTTCCCAAAAAGAGAGGTGAGAATTACCTTGGATA
>VDFB02183666.1:0-10391 GCA_007258455.2 Sequoia sempervirens
GTCGCTGAATTTTCGCACCTTTGCACTTTTTCCAGACTTAGTCATTTTTTGTGCAATGGTGCTCAATTTTAGCACCTTTACACTTTTCTTCCAGACTTAGTCATTTTTTGTGCAATGGTGCTGAATTTTAACACCTTTACACTTTTGGCAGTTTTTAACCTAGTCTCTTCAAAATTGCTCTATTTCCATTCCGGACCCCATTTCTTCGCTCTTGCATCGTTTTGCGTGCCTAGTTGCTCGTTTCACGCTTGCTCAACATCGTTTCTCGCTTCACGCTTCCCAATGCTACTTTTTCTGCTAACGCCTGTTGATTCACCATCCTTGCAGTTTCTCTCTAGATCTTGTCAAGTGATCCCGAAGGTGATGTCCTTTGATCTTGGTTCTTCCAAATAAAAGTTCATGATGAGACCAGGAAGAAGTATGAAGACTCCGCGCCCAAGCAAAGAAACATGAAGAAGCTTCTTGATCTCCGATGTTGAACATTTCCGGTGCATCCCTTTATGCATCTTGTAAATATTTCTCGACATTTTCGAATGTATTTTTGTAAATTGTAATTACACCAAGATCAAAGATGTAATATTTTGAAAACAAATTACACTTTGACTTTGGTCAAAGTTAGGTGAGATCTCCTAAAATCGCTCACCTAACTTTCCCTAATTTCCTCAATCTATTTCCTTATTTTGCTCATCCCTCTTTCTATATAATGTGAGGGATTTTCATTGTAAATGGATCCTTTAGTGTTTTTGCAATGAAATGCTGCCCTTTTTGAAACAAATTTGTGAAACTTTGCATTCATGCTTTGTGAATGAGATTCGATTAATAAAGAAAAGGATTGCAAACCAAACTTTGCGTTGGATTCGATACTTTTGTGAGCTGATCTTATTTGGTAGTGATTAGTTTGAAGAATCTGAAGGACTCTAAGTAGTTTATGTAAACTTTGTGTTACATCTATTATTTAGATTGCATTGTTATTTATGTTTATCATTGGTTGAATGATCTACAAGACTTTGTGCTTGTAATCATTCATGCTCTTGCATACTCTTGTCGAAGGATCTACAAGACTTTGTGCTTGTAATCGTTCGTGCTGATTGATACTTTTGTTGGATGATCTACAAGACTTTGTGCTTGTAATGCGTTCATCTTTGTTCGAAGAATTGTTGCGTCTAAGAAGACTTTATTAGCTTCTAGCGTAGCAAACCGTCGATCCACACAGATCCAACATTGATAAAGCTCTGGAGCGACTTTTGCTGCCTTGAGCTTTCCTTTTTACTTTATTTGTTTTGTTATTAATCATACGGTATCTCACGGCTTTGTGAGATAGAGATATTGGTATTACTGCTAGTTGTTCGTTTCAAGTTATCAAGAATTCTGAACTTTCAACGGTGAAGCATTGTAAACATCTTCTCTGAAAAAAGAGAGAAGTATGAATGTAACACACCCCCCCCACTCCGTAGTTTTCATGTACATTTTGTAATTATTTGTTTGGTTTACTATAGCTTCTGTTAGCAGTAAGAAGGGCGCCTCCCCTTTCCTAGAGGAGAGATTCACATCTCACATAGCTGTGGCTGAAGTCCAAGTTGTGTAATCTATCGAAAAGCTGATTACATAATTTTCACCCAACAATATGGAAGGTTAGGATTATCTTATTTTAATCAAATGGTTGAGATTGAAGGTTTTCACACATGTGTGAGGAGAACTATTTATGACATATGTGTTATGCCCTTCATAACCACCCCATTTTATTTTATTTTTGGAATAAAATGGGTCCCCCTTTTCGTTTGTTTTGTTCGCCTTTGGTTGTTTGGTTGGGACTTAGGAGTTCTTTGTTTTTGCTCCTAAGTCTATCTATTGTTCTATCGGAGGCGGGTCTGGAACCAAATCTAAACATGGAACTCTTTCAAGGTTTCTAGTTCGGATATAGTTTTGACTTCGACTCCGCCTTCTCTTTTTTTTCTCCTTTGTTTTGTTGGTTGTTTTCGACTAACACTTGGGTTGGTCCGTCCTCCTGTTTATTGGTCATTTCCTTGTGTTTTGTTTGTTTTCTTGCGCGGGATCGGAACCGGGATTGGAACTCACATAGGAAGTTTCAAGTTTCCATTTTGTGTTCCCGTCCCGACTCCGTCTCTGCTCTTTTTCTTTCTCGTTTTCTTTGTTGTTTGGGCCGGGTCCGGTGTTCACTCTGTTCCCGCTTCCCTTGTGCTTGTGTGTTTTGTTCTTTACTTTTTGGTTGGGACCGGATCCAGACCTGTTATCGAACTGCAAACTTTGTGAAGTTCCATTTTGGTTTTGTCTCCGCCCCTGTCTTCGTTTGTTGTTTTTGGTCGATCCTTTTGTCGGGGTTGGATCTGGGGTTGGAAATGAAATAGGGAACTTTGTGTAGTTTCTTTATCTTGTTTCTGACCCAGCTCCACGTCCGCCTTACCTTTTGATGTTTCGTGGACTTGACTTAACTGTCTGTTTGCGTCGTTGGCTCCATCCCTGAACTAGCGCATTTATGGCATTAAATGCAGCCTGTTTGCACACACAAATTATTGATTAAAGGTTTAATTATGCTTAAACTACCTCATTGTTATTATTATGCGAATTTTTTAAGCAAACCACGGCCAGGAAAGTCTCGAGAGAATTGATTTGATTGCGGGGGTGAATTGCGGAGAAAATCTTGGCTATTTTCTGGTCAATCCTAAGGAGCATTTTGAGGTAGATTTCTTTGTCTTTCTTTGTCTTGTTCTTCTTTCGAGTGTGTTGTTTTGGCACATTTGCGGGAGGTGGTTTTGTTCTTTTTCTTTTGCTTCTGTTTCCTTTGTTGGTGTTTGTGCTTTTCTTTTTGTTCTGCTTGTTTGGTTCTTTCTTTTTCGTTCTGTTCCGTTTTGGGTTTGTTTGTCGTTTGTCGTTCTTGGTTTTGTTGTTTGTTCTACTGTCGCTTTCATGACAGGTCCATTTTTTTGTGCTCTGGTTTTGACTAGGGTTTCGATTTTTGAAGGGGTTTCCTTGCTTGGGCAATGTATTTCATTTTGAGACCCTGTTCTAGTTTTCTCATGTCGGTTTTGGGTTGTTTGTACGGGTTTCTCATTGTGCCCTAGTTTTTGGAAATAACATATCGAGCAAACTAGGGTTTTGCAATATAACCTTTTCAATGGTTTTAATGACTTTTGTACGGAGGAGCTATAGGAGGGATAAAATTATGCTATTTCTAATTTCCTTTGGGGCCCATGTGACCTAGGGTTCATGGTTCATATGACCACCTTGTTTTAAATACTCTCCGTTTGTTGGAATTATTCTGCTCCCGTTCATTATTATGATGTTACTATATCTTTACTTTTTGGTCGGGACAAGATCCGGACCTGGAAGTTGAACTTGGTAGCTAACATTTGTTTTTGGTCCAATTCCAGTTCTTGTCCCACCTCTGACCTATTTCAGTTCTGTTCTAGTTCCCGTCTCGCCTCTTACCTTGTTTTGTTCTTTGTCCGGTTCCCGTCCCAGCCCCGCCGCATGATAAGAGAGATTGTTTATGCCTATAATTCTATGATTCCACCTCTGATAAAGGCATAGTTTGACCAAGTAAATATTATTTTAGGAGGATGGAGGAGGGATTATACGATTGACTAACTTAGATGCTTTGGTCATCTAATACAAGGAATTACTGCAGGTATTAAGAAATGTCAGGAGCATCAGATGAGACCTCTCAAAGGAGCCAGCCAGGTGAAACTTCATGGAAAGGAGTTAGGCCAAAGAAGATCAAAGTGGAACAACTCCCGTATACCTTGAGATGTAAGCATAGGGAGGTTGTCCTCACAGCTAGCAAAATTGATTATGACTGGATTGATATTACTAACTCCAATTTGAGTCCTTTTAACTATGAAGAATTGCATGAGGAGACATTCACTGAGGAGCAGGTCACAGGAAGGACAGAAATGATTGTTCAATCAGGACTATCACATGTTGCACTTTTCCCCCTATCTGTTCAATGTCCGAAATTGATTCTTGCAGTAGCTGGAGCATATAACCCTGCTACTAGGCAGTGTGTGGATGTAAAGGGTAATGTCATTATTGACTTCACACCTCCAATGATCAAATTCCTATTTCATATACCTAATCCCAAGAATCTTAAGCAATTGAATGAGGCGGAGGCTTTAAAGCTTTACAGTGATAATAAGGAGATGAATAGGTTTCACATGAATAAGAATTGGATGAGGGTGGAGAAGAAGTCCCTGACCAAACTTCCAGACTAGCCTAAGAGGATAGAGTTTAGTAAAGAAATTGCAGATATAATCATGTTCCTTTCTAGGGTGTTTGGTAAAAGGGATGCTTCACTATTTAAAAAATGGATGTTTCATTTCATTCAAACTATTTTGGATGCGAGGCAACAATTTGACTGGTCAATGATAGTATCAGACAACATTCACAATCAGATGATAAAAGTGAGAGAAACCAAGCGTTTCTTTATGACCTCCTATGTACTTTATGCAGCTGCCCGTGTGGGGATTTTTCCTGGACTTCAAATAGTAGGCATATTGGGGGAAGCCAAAGGACAAAAGAAAGTGTGGGAGTATTATAACCAGCTCACCTTGCAGGCATCAGAGTAACATTATAGAAGCGTTAATGATGCCTTTCTTTATGTCATTATTAACAAGCTTAATGGTGATGCTGGGTATAGGCTTAGCAGGGAGGCAATGAATTTTGTGAATGAATGGGGGCATTGGTTTATCCAGTACCCCACATTCACCTATTTCAGGTAAGCAGGCTTTGATGGTCACCCCCTTTTGCTACCTAGATTTTGTGGTGATAGGATCATTTTAATGGAGTTTATTTATCAAGCCTTGGCTATTAATTTCCAATTTGGCAACAAACATAAGACTGGGTGCCATAAGTTTCCAATGAAGCTGGAGGCCTTTTGCTGTCCACACATTTAGGAAGCTAAGGTTGTTTGTGATGAATTAGTTTATTTGAAGTTGGGCTTGTACACAGCCAGGAAATACTATGACCCCAAACACAAGATGAAGGCTTTGCTTCCCAGTGTTTTTGAGAAGCACTTTAATCTGTTGGAGGATTTTTGGGAGGATTTGCAGGATGAGTATGATCTTAGGAAGAGGAATTATGAAAGGATACCTATCCCACTTATGGTTGTGTTTGGATAAAGGAAGACATTCTAGAAACATTGTCTGATGATGGGATAGTTTTGGATCTCGGGTATGATGTAGACAAGATTGGTACTAAGGATCTTGATCCAATAGATTGGAATGTTGATGAGACAATTGACATAATACAGATTGCAAGACCGGTGCTCGATAGGAGTATTCAATGGGTGAGTTTGAGGGCTAATCAGGCCGAAGCTCAATCATCTAAGAAGAGGAAGGCTGCAGGTACCACCCAAGGATATAAAAGGGCAAAGAGAAGGATGGCACCTAAGGAGCCTTTAGAGTTTATGCCTTCTAATACACAAGAGGAGGTGGTTCCTCGAGACCTTCTAGAGGTACAAGAAGATGAAACAACTATGGAGGTGGGTGCTTTTGCATCTGTTGCAGGGGAGGCACCTACTCAGCCCTCTGATGCACATGAATTAGGTCAAGAATCACCAAAGGGAGCCCTCCATAATGAAGCAGAGGTCTTAAAGCGAATGGAGGATGAAATTGAGATACATAACATAGAAACAGCTTCAGAAAAGACTCCATCTGATAAAGAGCATCATGTATTAACATCTTTTGATATGACAAATGATGTAGGAACTGAACATATATTGACTGAGGAAGATCAATGGAAACTCTTTGAGGATGCGAAAAGAGAAGTTGATGCCAAGGCACAAGCTGAGGCATCAGCCAAGCAACAAGAAGAGGAGGCCAAGGCACAATCTGAGTTGGCAGTCAAGCAGAAGGAGTTGGAAGATAAGGTGAAGGCAGATGAATTAGCTCTTTCAGGAATCAGAAACTCAGGTCAGAGGGATCAGTTAATCGCGGAAAATACTCAACAAAACCAGCTCAAGAAAAACAAAACGACTGAAAGACTCTTAGAGATTGATTGTTCATAAAGATCAGAATATGTAATATTGGTCAATGAAGTTCATCGAAAGGCAAAAATAAAGTCCAGAAGAGGCAGAAGGGTTTATATACGGAAAAGGAACCAAAGTGATCAAATGTGCGGGAAGTTGATTCAGACTTACAACCTTTGTCTTCCACACTACTGTGCTTCTTCAGCCCATCCACCTACTCTATTGCTCCTACTTGGTTAAAACTGGACATGGAAAGAAAACAAGTTGTTCAACCACAACCGTTGAATTCAGAGGAAATGATGAAAGAAACTAGGAAGGAGAAACCTAAAAAGAAGGCTCGGGTTCTTCACTCTACTAGGAAGCTCACTTGCTTTGGAGAGATCATTATTGTTAGAATATTTTGTAATGGAGAATGATATTACAATCACGTTACTCAGTTGGGGTAGTAAATTTGGGAAATCCTACGAGAAACCAACAGATGAGTTTGATTAATATTGTGGCTTGTTCAACTAAATCCCGGATGATTAAAGATAAAAAAGAAAGGATAAGCTTAAGGCTCAATTGGATCAGCTCCATGGTTTTTTGAAAGATGTTTCAAGTCCCATTTCTCAACAACCTGCTCTTCCTGAATCCCCAGTTTTGTTAACAAAGAGGGAAGCTAATGATTTGATTCAAGTGAAAAGCAAGGTGGGGATGATGGATAAATGGTTAGATAAGCTCAACCAGGAGGTTGATGATGTTCTTGTTGAAGGTTCTAAAATTAATAAAGCTGCTCTTGAATTAGCAGAAGATCTAGACCAGTAAGCTAAGGATCTGGATAAGTTGGATGATGAATACAAGGAATATGTTAAAAGGCTTGAGGATATTAGCAAAATTCCCAAGTCCACCTTGCTGGAATATTCAGTTTTTGAGTAGGGTAATGAAGATTTTGTGGAGAAAATTGTGAGCATCATAAGGTATAAGTCAAGAGCTATCCATGGACATCAAGAAGAAGTCCGAGAAATGAGTAAGGACTTGAATCAACAGATGGTCGAATTAGAGGCAATTGTGGCCATTTTAATCAACTTAGATTCCTCAAACAAAGAAGGCCCGTCTTTGGATAAACTAAGGGAGAGATGGAGGGGTAGGTTTGAGGAAATCATGCAAAAGGGAGATGATGGGGAGGATTTATTGCTAGATTAGTTTATAGATATCAAAGAGGAGGTGAGAACTGCTAGAAAGGAGTTAATCAAGTTAAAGGAGATGCAAAGATTGGTTGCTGTAGAATTTGGAAGGATCAAATTTGAAGGTGAATGGTCAGATGGGACGGATTTGGGTACTCTTCAACAGGTGTTCTTCAGTTATGACGAGTACATCCTTGAGCATTCAGTGGAAAAGTGACTGACTCTTTTTGCCATAATCTATCTGCTCTTCTCCTCTTTTTGTGGGTTTTAACATAGGCTCAACTATGAGTTTGATCCGTCAGTTTCACTCTCTTCTCAGAATATCAGATTTTCTTTTTATGCAACAGAGTGATCAGCCTTCAAACAGGGGTTCCTGAGTCTACTTCTGTGTTTAGTTTTGACTCCATGAATTGTGGATCTTGATTAATAATTGAGAAATTTGTGCATGTGGCACCCTATATGTACTATTAGAATCTACTTTGTAAAGGTTGGCTAATCGAAGAAAGATCAGCCACCCGATGATAGAAGATAGAAACTAGATCTAGGATTTCAATGTTTTAGAAAGATACTCTAAAAAGTTCAGTAAAAAGGCTTGATTATTTTTACAGTTTTCATACGTTTTCATGTCATGATTTTAAAAGTTTGGATCCATTTTGATAAGGTTAATGGTACATGATCAATCCATATGCTAGTCATTTTATTGTACTTAATTGTTTCTTATTTGATGAAAGTTAATAGAAGGAACTGGATTCAAGATCATATCATTGGATTATCTGTGAATTAAATTGTTATTGTATTCATTTGATCTTTGTTTTGGATGATGAGTGAGTGATTTGTTTGAAGTAAGTTTAGTTTATATTGATGGTATCTGAATTAGCATTATGGATGTATGCAGTAGCATAGTTTATTCTATGGATTGCATCTTGCTATAGTTGTGGTTAGGTGGAATAAACACTCATTACTGATATGCATGTCTGGGTATGTAAGAATTTTACTCACGTTTCTTTGATTTAAAGCTCTGATTTGTCTTTTTCTTTTATTTAAAACTCCCCAAACGTAGACTACTTGATTCTATGCATTCTTGTCCTTTGTTACCAGCAAAGGCCCCTTGAACATTACAGTTATATCAACCACTGAGTGAAATCAGCATAATTGAGAACCAATTACCAGGTCCTTGGGAGTTAGATCTCCATGTGTTATCTTTCTCTTTCAGGAGAAATAGAATAGTAATATTTTGTTTAATGTTGTTGTGTTGTTTTGACCATCAACAATATGACTCTTCTCACATGTGTGAGGATCACCTAAAAATATGGCATTATAACATGAACTCTCATATATGTGAAGATTAAATGGGGATATGGGATTTGACAAGTGGAGACTCTCACACGTGTGAGCCACATGTCTAAAATGGATGGATAAGATTTTATGGAAGGATGTGACAAGTGACTAATTAGAGTAATTGTGTTTTAGTTTAAAAATTATTGATTTGAGGTGAAAAATGAAGAATCAAATAAATAATTTATATTTAATTAATTATTAAAGAATATGAATATGCAAGTGGACTTGCTTAAGAAAATGTGAATTTATTTAATTAAATGTGAATTATAAAGGAAATAGGATAAATAATAAATTAACTAAACAAATGGTTTGAATTTATTTAATTAATGATTGAAAGGTGATTGGGAAAGCTAATTAAATAATTGACTTTATTTAATTAGCTTTACAATAGGATAAGATTGAGTGTTCAAGTGTGAACAATTTTTGATGTCTACAAAAGGCATGGAAAACTTGGTCGTGACATGGCTCTGAAGGAAAATTGCTAACAATGTATCTAATGATGACATTGGATTAAGCCATTATACATGATCATCTAAACAACACTTGATCTTTATGGATGATTTTTCTATTCTAGAAATATGCCCAATCTATGTTGCGTTTAGGATGGAGTTACTTAAGATTTCTCTTGCCAATTGTGGGCAATTAATGGTAAGTATTACCAAACATGGTATGTTGTTTTTCTTTTATAATTGTTCAATAGATAATTGTATGCTAAGCTTTATGATTGATAATATGCAAAAGGCTATGTACTTAGAAGTAGAATATTGTCAAATATTGCTATTGAGGGCTTGATTTTTTTTCTAATAAATTTTATGTGTCCAACTAACAATGAAATGAAGTGAATGGCCTTTGAGATTACTCTAAGTTGTATTTTCTTATGTATATGTGCCCACACATAAACCAACTCATGTGGATTCAATGTGTTACTTGCATGTTGGTAATTTTGACCCCAAGATCTATAGGACCATTGTAAAGGTTAATAAAAACCCTTTGTGATAATGTAACTAGATTAACTAAAGTGTAAATCTTTAATATGTTTTAGATCAGTGTTCTTATACCTTCTAAATGTTAAAACGTTGAACCAAAATTGATACACAATTTGACTTCTTGGCATCACAACTAAGGTCAAGAGAAAGGGACTTTATGAGGGCACATGCAGATGATAATTGTTTTCTTAACATAGCTTGTCTTATTCATCATGACATGATCATTGAAATTCTAAAACCTATGACCTACTTATAGATAAGCTTATTGTTTCTCCAAAATGATAGGAGTCCATGAGTGTGCACTATCCAAAGAAGTATCCAACCATAACATAAGACTAGTTAGCTTTCACCAATAGCATATAAGTGATAGATATTAAAAGCTATTCAATTTCATTAGTGGCATGTAGGCAACAAATCCCAAGATCTATCACATCTCAAGAGTTCAATATTGACAAATGTGTATTAAAAAAGATTGTTCGTGCTTCTAGAAAGTTCCAATTGTTAAATCAATCTAGATGATTGGTAGTATAGGCAATAGTCTCAAGTGAAGTAAAAACATAAGAAATATTGATTATGTTTATCTAGTTATGAGATGACTGAGATGCTTAGCGGGCTATGAAATTTTTATTAATGATTACATGCATTGTGTTGTTACACTTATGCCCTTGTCAGTGATGACACAAATAATACAAGATGCTTGGCTTATCACTACAATTGACAATGAAGTGGGAAAAAGGATGGGATCCATGGGGTAATCTGGAATGCACATGCATTCTTTCTATTTAAATGTACTTAAAAGCTTATGTGTCAATGAACTAAATAAAGGGGAAGATGCTTGCAATAAGGTTACAAATCATTTCCTTTTTGCCAACTAGTCACTATGTAGATGTGATATTTGAAATTATTCACATCGTGTATGTG